>CAJQUN010000950.1:0-136959 GCA_907163345.1 Haberlea rhodopensis
TCGCCATAGTGGTTCATCCAGGGGCGTGGAGATGTACCTTATGTGAAACCCCACTTCTGGTGGGAAGGTATGAAAAGGACATTGCTGAATTTGTGGCAAGATGTTGACTTGCCAACAGTTAAGCTGAAAGAATGAGACCCGGGCGGTATGCTACAGAGTTTAGAAGTGCGACAATGGAACTGGGAACATATCGCTATGGATTTTGTGACACATTTTCCCAGATCGAACAAGGGTTGTGATGCAATCTGGTTCGTGGTTGACCGATTATCCAAGTCGCGCATTTCATACATATGAGCGTACTTACTCGTACAAGATGTGGCGCGTTGTATGTGGATATGTAGTTCGATGCATGGAGTGCCAGTTCTATTGTCTCCGACAGGGATCCGAGATTTACTTCAAAGTTTTGGATTAGCTTTCAGAATGCCATGGGTACAAAATTAGCGATGAGTACTGCCTACCACCCACAAACAGATGGACAAAACAGAGAGAACCATCCAAACACTTGAGGACATGTTACGGTTGGTAGTGATGGATTTTGGAAGAAATTAACAAGAATCATTATCATTGGTCGAATTCTCCTATAACAATAGTTTCCAAATTACTATCGGGATGGCACCATTCGAGCCTTATATGGAAAGAAATGTCGATCCCCGGTATGCTGGGACGAGATCGGTGAAAAGCAAACTGACCCGACCTGAGTTTAGAAGAAATGCAAGGAAAGATTGACTATACGAAAAGGATGAAAGCTGCTCAGGACAGACATGCCAGTTATGCAAATAAAAGGAGAATACCATTGATTCCAAGTTGAAGATAGAGTATTTTTGAAAGTATCGCCTTTTCCGAGGGACATGGCGTGTGGGGTGCCGAGTAAGTTATCACTTCGTTACATCGTCCCTACCAATCGTAAAAAGATTGGACAGGGCATACCGTTTAGCTTTGCCACAACAATGTCACTGATACATGATGTCTTTCATGTAATCCATGCTGAAAAGTATGAACCAGACCCATCTCATTTTACACCTGAAGAGAATGAGGTAGACAGTTCTTTGTCGTATGTAGAACACCCGATCAGGTATTGATAGAAAAGAAAGTGTTATAGGAACAAACTATTCCTTAGTACTAATACGTGGAGTAGACATGGCACACAGAAGAATCTACGTGGGATTGGAGGCCAAAATGCGACAAGAATGGCCACATCTATTTGAGGATACTCCTTTGCATTCCATGCTTTGTACTTATGATATCCGATGTATCTGTAAGAATCTAAGTGGAATAAAAATTCGTATCTTTCCGATTTCGAGGACGAAATATTTTAAGAGGGGAAGAAATGTAGACCAGACCGTTACGAATTAATAAGGTAATTACCGATTAAGCAAACCCGAGTGACAAAGATGAGTTTTCGAGTTAAGGTGTACAAGATCACAACACCTTATTTTTAAACAAGATAAAATACATCAACAAATTAATTTTTGGGCATAATTTTCGGCCATTCCAGATTATACCACACCATCACTCATGGGACACATGGAGAAAGTTGGCACAAAATTGATTAAAAAATCTCACTCCCACCTAAGTCCATTGCCCCTCACCTATATCAAGGCATGGATGTCCTTTATTTTAACAATCTGATATTCCCTTTTCTCTTCCTCACTCCAACAAGCAACCTTTTTCTCTCTTTCCCCTCCTCTAAAAATCGAGAGCTTCACCTCCCTTTTCCTCCATCAAACATGCTCAAAGCTTGCATGCAAGCTAGGAATCGGATAGGATTTTAGAAGAGCGTCAAGGTTTTGGGTGTTTAAAAGCTTGGGAGGTATATCTTTCCCTTTATATTGTTAATCTTCGATTTTATTCTGGTTGGGTCGATTTTTAGAGTTATGTTTATGAATAAAGAGGTGAAACTCATGCTGCCATGAGTTTCAGCAGAAACTATGGTTGCATGCAGTATATGGCTCTGTATTTTCGACTACCTTAACGTCGGAATCCTACTGTGAACCTCAACAAAAGTTGTAGATATATGAGTTTTGGTTCTGGGGCTGAATTTTGGGATCATTTGGAATTGATTTAGTGAGATACTCCCATTTTACTAAAGTATGCCAGATTCAACTCTGCATGTGCTGGAAATGCACATGCATTGTGGAATTTCGAACTTTTGACAAAGTTTAATTTTGATTTTGTTGTCGATTTTTATATGACCTTGTAGATATTTTCATTCTCTTGAATTTAAAAAAACGAATGACTTATTTTGGACTTATTTTCAATTAAATATGAATTTTATACTTTAAGTGTGCAATCATGTTATGCCTGTGGCGAAAATGTCATGCAGAGTGTTGTCCAAGTTCCTGAGCATTTTCGGCTAGGAATTTCGAAAACTCTCCAGAAATACGTATTTTAGTAGTTTGAGTTTTCTATCGTTTGCCACTGGAATTACCCATTTTGGTTTTAAAATGAAAACGTTATGGCTACAAAAACTGCTCGAGATGGACAATAGAATTTCAAAAGCTACGTATTTAGGGTTTTAACTACTTTTAATGGAAGAATTAGCCCGACATCATTAGACAAGAAAATGAAGTCCTTTGAGTTTTTGAACTTTGAGCACTGGATTCGGGTCATTCGGAAGTTATATGATTTATTATGAATTTTCTACTAAATTTGCTCAGTCTGAAATTAAGGAAAAATCAGTAGGAATCACCCTAAAAACTTGTTTTAGCTTTTTTGCCTAAATAAGCACTTAGTGATAATTTTGTAGTATATATGACCAGGTTAAATATTTTCGGGACTATTGTGGAGCACTCGGTAAAATTATTACTGGTCCGAGGTACGTAGAAAACGGGTTTTATCACAATGTCTGGCAAAGACGTGATGTTCCCGGGTATGATTTACTTGTCATTATTTGCTCCTTATATGACTATGTGATAAGTTGATCTACAGTATATAAATTACATGGTACATTGACTGCATGATATATGATGGCATGAGATTTGAGATGCATCACATGAGGTTATGATATTGCATGATGCATTAACACGCATGGACATTGAGCATGTCATGTTGAGCCTATTGATTCGTTCTTGGTACCTATATCTTTTCTTGGTATGAGTATTGCGTGTCTGGGGATGATGGGCAGCCGTTGGCTCGGCAGGAGAGAGAGTGAGCTGAGTGATGCCGGAGCGACGAGCGTGCCGACGTCGCCCAGACACGAGGATGATGGACCGCCGATGGCTCGACTGAGAGATAGATCGGAGCGCGGAGCGTGTCACATCCCGCTCGAGCACTGATGAGTGATTGTTGATCTTCCTTTGGACTCTTGAGACATTGAATATGCGAGATTTGATACCCTTCATATGCATTTTGCATTCATGCACGGCATGCATCGCATGTTATTTATCATACACTGTGATTTTATCTATTTCTCGTACCGGGGTTCTGACCCCCTTCGCGGGGGGCTGTCATGTCTTTGTTGGATGGACATGACAGGTATTGCAGGTGGACTAATGCCGGATGCTCAGGAGGAAGCATCCAAGAGTGCTAGGGCTCCGTGAGCACGAGTTCTTGTCCTTTTTGTTGAGTCTTTTCCCAGTATGGCATTGACGAACTTTTAAAAACTATACTATTCTCCGGGGGATGCCCCGAGTATTTTGTATGCTAATGTATTTTCGTATTTTCTAAACTTTATTGATGGTCGTGTGTGGGATGCAAAATCCCAAATTAGAAATACATATTTTGAGTATTTACTTACTATATGTATCAAAGAAAAAATTTGGGCCACGTTTTGATAACTTAAAAGCTGTGTACGTTTAAATATAAAAATCGTGTGATAATTAAACGTATGATTAGGACCGGGCCCTCACAATTAAATTCTCAAAAGCCAGTTGATCATTTCATTGATCAACTAAAACCATTCCTGTTACCCAGTTCTATAATCAAAAGGATTAAATCATCCATAGGGTACCATATAGATCACATGTATCTAGCCAATGATTCCATAGTTCTATATCATAGCTCGCTCTGCAATAGCGGCATATTGATCCCACGCACGCTCAACAATAGCGACGTTATAACCGATGGTTAATCAACGACGACAACATCCCACTCATCGCTCGCTCAAAAAGCGGCACCACATGATTTCCATGTATTCCCATTTATCACGATTGTCATAACCCATGCACTTCAATACCCTTTTATTGTAAATACCCCATACCATGCATTTCAATGCTCATTTCTTACAAATATCATAGATCGTGCATTTCAATGCTCATTTATTTCAAATACCATACATCATGCATTTCACAGTTGTAATATCGTAACAGGCTATGCTCGTACGTTATACGTACCTTATACTTCCGTAGTTCGAGTCCGACCTCGCCTGAGTCCCACGACCCGATGAATTATGTGCTAACACATAAATAGTTCACAATTAAACATAAGCATACAACCACGTGCCCAAGCACGTTCATAACCCCCAAAACATATCGTCAATCCATGACGATTACCAAAATAAAAGCCCCTCGGCTAAGCATGCATAATACCCAAACTATACCATTTAACAAGTTTAAATGATAGCCAAGAATTCAACCGAGTATTCCGTTTTATCAAACTTTGGATCCAACCAATCCATTTTAAAAGTATAGCATTCCCATTTTAATGTAGACATTGCCCCGGAAACGGCCCCCTTTAAACATCGATTCCAAAATCCCGACATTTTCCAAAAAATTTCAAAGAACTAAAAATCCACGGGCGGCGATCGATCGCCACTTTCAGTGCGATCGATCGCCCCTGTCCAGTGGGTAAAATAGCCTTCTCGCGATCGATCGCCTATCCTCACGATCGATCGCCAAGCTGCTCGCGATCGATCGCCTAAACCACGCGATCGATCGCCTACACTGTTCATCGTCATCAAATAAATTGAACTGCTCGTTGCGATCGATCGCCTCTCCTCAGCGGTCGATCGCCACCTGCGATTTTTAGAAAAATTCGAGCTTCCATGGTGGTTTTCACATCCAAACTCAAAACCAACACCCCATACACCTTCAACACCTCAAATATACCCTTAAAACTCAATAAAAACTCCCACAACAAACTTTAAGATTTTACCCAAAATCCACAAACCCAAATCTAACATTAATAATCAACCAAAAACAACAATACTACTACCAAATCGAAGACAATGACGAGGGGAAGACTAATACCTGATATCTTCGAGAAAACCGGCTCCCGAGCCAAGCTACCATCGATTTCCCATCAAGGGAGAAGATGGGAAATGGGGGGGAGAAGGGTTTGAGCGATGAGAGAGGGGGAGAGAGGGAAAGGTTCCGTGCCAAATGACGGAATACCGAGTCCACTTGGTATATATATAGTACCAAAACTCCAAAATACCAATCCCTCCACAAATACATCATGACTCATAAAAAATCATCTATTTTCAAAAATCACCTCCCAATCTCTATTTCCATAGACAGCCCCAGTACAAAGTACTCCGGATCCCAGATCCCACCAAAGACCAAATTCCAAGGTTATCACCACGATGAGAATACAATCTCATCCCTTGGATCCAACGACTCCAAAAATCGGATTTATAATCCCCGAGAGTCCCAAAACCGCAATTAATTCATAATTGTCACAAACAAAATCCATTAAGGATTATTACCACACCGGGATTAACATCATTAATCCCCGGACATTACAATTATCCCCCACTAATAAAATTTCATCCTCGAAATTTGCAACGGCGTACTCCACGTATCGCCGAGAGAACACGCAATCCAAACGGATCCACGATGTCGAATCATGAACATAACATGAACGACACACCAACCGCGAGGATACCGACCTCGCACCAACCTGGAATGGAGTAACCTCTCCAACCGACACAAATCCACGGAAGACATCGGCATTCCCCGATGCTAACCATCCCAAGAGCAGTCAGCCAAACTTAACTGCAAATCAAACGAATCATACGCGATTCAAAATAGATATCGTCTCGATGATATCCTTATGATCTAGCCTACGATGTTAATCATACATCGTTACTAAGGAAACCACCAGTACACTACAATGTACTTATACCATGCCCTCCATCAAGGAGTAGTTGCACCACATCGCAATACCGATTGGGCCACAACACGGCCCCGATCAGCACGAAACACATCTACAAAGATGTCTACAACCGCGTGTTCCAAGAAATCACATCTTGGTCCGAACATACCATCGAGACTCCACAAGGTCTCAATTTCCGAAAGGACATGCAAGACAATCAATCGCATTCCACCCCACGTTGTCAACCACGACACTGAGCCAATCCAAAATCTGGCCATTCCTCGTTTACCCTAGGATTCAACAATCCTAACACAAGGAAGCTATCGAATTAACCAACAAGAATTACCATGGTCCCTAACACGACAATCCGTCCTCAAGGGAAGTCAACCGGACCTCATGATTAACCCTCAGAATACATCGTGCCATCGAGATTACCAATCTCAAGTTCTACAATCTCTCACCGGAGATTCGCCAACCCCAAGTATACTAATCCGACGTTCAACAAGGAATAAAATAGAGTTGGCATTCGTATACACACACGGCATACAAGCCTAAGTACTAACGCAACATGCATACACAATGCAATAGACTCGGGTATCTCCAAATGTAAGGCCCCGATGCTAATTAATCCGGATTAACGATGATTAAGCAAACCCGGATAATTAAAAGTGCAAATTTGAAATAAGGAATTTTGGACTACGATGAGTCGACCAACTAGTGGAACATGTTTAGTGCATGAGCATGTGCATGATCACATGGCACTTGGAGAACACATGCCACTAATTAATTTAACTCATGTTTAATACATGATTTTGGACCATTAATCTTGCAAGAGGGTGATGTATTGACACATGGATTCCATAATACATCAAATATATTATAAAAATCACACATTTTGGCATAGAAGCTCACGCCACTCCATTTCAGATTTGGCTTGTTATTTTAGTGCTAGACTTTCTCTCCCTCCTCATTTCCCCACCAAAAATCACACTCCACCTTCTCTCTTCTACAATTTTCGAAAATTGCAGCTCAACTCCTACCAAATTCCTCTTGATTTTGCAAGTGCATGTCACATGCAAAGATATATTTGAATGCTACTAAGCTTGAGGAACAAGATGCACCAAGAATTTTCAAGTTTGGAGAAAGTATATGCAAGATTTTCGAGTAGCAGCAGATTTGGGGTAGGATTTTCGAACTTGGCCTGGTTTTGTGGATGATCAAGCTTCAAATCTTGAAGATAAATGAAGGTATATCATCATCCTTGAGTTTTATCAACATGCATGTATGATTGAGGGTCGAACCATGGTGTTCATTTACGAAGAAGTTGCTGTCAACTATAGTCTGCTAAGAACAGTGCATGAACAGTCTGGTGTTTCGCGTTTTTAGCATAGTTACGTTTCGAATTGGAAAATAATGCTCCAATGAAAAGTTGTATTATTTTGTGTTATCTTTAAATGGCCACCGAAATCAGCTATTTTAGATTTAAGATGAAAAAGTTATGGTCGTTTTACCAACATGTGTCAAATCTGGAAATCCACTGCATCCGAGTTTCATTCTTTATGTTCTTTGTATTTCTGGGAATAAATGGCTACGAATATGAAGTTTTAGGCTCTAATAAGTGTTGTAGTATTCGAGGTTAGCTTGCATGTGGAATTGTCCTCACTCAATTTGGAGCTCATATGAAATAATTATGATAATTTTACCAGCAACTATACAATCTGGAAGCAGGGGATATACGAGTTTTCTAGGCTTGTACGTTTTCACATAATGTACCTCAAGATGAACTCTTTTGCTTGACACTAATAAGAGATGTATTGTATAATATGGAGTTGTCTTGCATTACAAACTGGACTTACATGATTTGGAGTTGACGTGTGTAAGATATGCACGTTTCCCTAGAACCGCTCACTCTGTCAAAACAGAATATGAGTATTTTTAAATCTGGCATACTTTGCTTTGCATGTGCCTCAAGATGAGTGAACTAGCTTCTGGACTTCAATATGAACTGTAGTACTTTGAGTTTTCGTGATTTCCCCACTAGCCTCAAGTCATTTGGACATCATATAAATTTAATATGAATTTTATACAAAAATGGGTCAGGCTGGAATTTTGTGAGTTGTCCTGTTTTTCTAGCAGATTGTTCTTGGCCATTTTACCTAGGCTAAATGAACGAATTTGAAGATGAGTTGAACTGATGAAATGTTCATTTTTGAGTTAGCTTTGAAAATAAATTGGACCCATGTGATTTTATTAAGTATCGAACAAGTTATGAGCCGATCTCTACGGTTGCGCAGGCTGAAATTTAGAGAATTGGTTTTGGGTCTAAGTTTGAGTTTTAGTTTGATATGTTTTAAGGCTAGTATGTGACTTTATGTTGTATTTGGAACTATTATGACCAGGTTAACAGATCTTGAGGTTTATTCGAGGAGTACTCGGTAGATATAGCATTGGTCCGAGGTACGTAGAAAACGGGTTTTATCACAATGTCTGGCAAAGACATGTGATGTTCCCGGGTATGATTTACTTGTCATTACTTGCTCCTTATGTGACTATGTGATAAGTTGATTTGCAGTATGTGAATTACATGGTACATTGACTGCATGATATATGATGACATGAGATTTGAGGTGCATCACATGAGATTATGATATTGCATGATGCATTGACACGCATGGACATTGAGCATGTCATGTTGAGCCTATTGATTCGTTCTTGGTACCTATATCTTTTCTTGGTATGAGTGATGCGTGTCTGGGGATAATGGGCAGTCGTTGGCTCGGCAGGAGTGAGAGTGAGCTAAGGGATGCCGGAGCGACGAGCGTGCCGACGTCGCCCAGACACGAGGATGATGGACCGCCGATGGCTCGACTGAGAGATAGATCGGAGCGCGGAGCGTGTCACATCCTGCTCGAGCACTGATGAGTGATTGATGAATTCCTTTGGACCCTTGAGACAGGGATATTCGAGATTTGATACCCTTCATGTGCATTTGCATTCATGCACGGCATACATCGCATGTTATTTGTCATACACTGTGATTTTATCTGTTTCTCGTACTGGGGTTCTGACCCCCGTCGCGGGGGCTGTCATGTCTTTGTTGGATGGACATGACAGGTGGTACAGGTGGACGTACTGTGGATGCTCGAGACGAAGCATCGATAAATACCAGAGCTCCTTGAGAGCGAGCTCAGGTATATGGTTTATGATTTGAGTCCCAGTAGTTGTTTAGTATTTTTACTTATGTTTTAAATTACTGGGGTATGCCCTGAGTATCTGTATTTTTAAGTATTACTTTACTGAGAATTGATATGTAATGCTTATGCGATGAATATCATGTTAGATGTAAAATTGGAAATACATATTTTCACTATTCGAAATGTTTTAGAAACAAAATGCGAAAAATTTTGAGGGTCACTTTTTATAAGTTTTTAACTAAATCTTCCGCTGTTTACGTTAATATAACAATCGTGTGTTAATTAAACCTCTGATTAGGACCAGGCCCTCACACCAAACATACCCAAAGTTCCAAAACCCACTGTCAATTCCCAGCCATTCTCCCCTCACGGAGAACAATGATTGACAGACCAACGACCAATGGTGTGACCCCAACATCAACACCACACAAACCGACTCATCGAATCTCCCAAAGATTCCCAATCGGTAGCTATAACAACACCGTATTCCTCACAAGGAAAGTGTCATGAATTCATGACCCTCCAACCTCGAACCACTGTTCGGAAAAACCTGGATATATTTATCAAAACATATCACGGAACCAAAAATACACAACAGGTTCAGGATAGTGCATCAAAGTAACTATTACCAAATCGAAACCCGTATACGCCATGTATACTCATCCTAGAGATGCTCTGTACTAATACCATAGTACTACACAATTTCGAGCATTTCTCCGGAGACGTCTCCTCGAACGTCTCACTAGAAGTACGAAGCCATCACATAGTCCAACACTAGTAGAGCTTACCCTGGTTGATTCACAATCAACCCTCAACCAATATCAGCTGTCTCCATGACAGTACAATCCAAATCTCTCCAAGAGATAAGATTAATATAGTAGTGTTACCCCACTAGCTATATCCCACAATTCCAATTGTGACTGCCGTTGCATTCCATATGCAAGGATGCTCAACCAGAGCTAACAACGACTTGTCGACACTCACGTTGGTACTACCAACAAAATTGAGCTGTCCCAGAACAAGTCCCTCAAAACAATGGGCGTATAAACGTCCCCGTGAGGTATTTCATGCCTCACTCATCATGCCACATAGAGACTACAAGAGTCTACCATAAGTCCTCATCGTATCATCATACGATTCACCGAACTCGAATCCAACGAGCAGTATAATGGCTATCACAAGCACGCTAAAGCACTGCAACAATACCTGGCTAGCGATTCGCTGGCCCCATTGGCTCATACCAACCTATCAACGCGACACACGTCTCATCCCGGTATACCATACCGTACAGACCATTAGAGTTGTGGGTCATCACCCAACATATCTCTAAAACACCAAGCATAATGGACATCCAGGTGTCTTTGCTCAATTACTATGCAATCCTAATCCATTAGGACTCATTCCACACCCTCAGGGTGGGTGTGATCATGCCTACACCACATCACAACAACAAGCGAGCAGTTTCCTCAATGACTACTCTTACCACCAGTCACTTGGCCTAAGCCATCCCAGCGAGTATACCCAAAGGTACCACTACTCGTACAATGTATACTTCAAATATGTGATGCGGTACAATTCCTGTACGGCGTACCCAATAATTCTTCGAGCAACCTGCTCGGCATAATGGTATCGCCAACTAGTGACCCAGACACTACCATGTGCTCACCATCGGCACTCAAACCATACGACTAAATACGTACACACAGACGTATTGTTCATCAAAACGACGCTACACGTCTACATAGACATCCACTATGTCATCGTCATCCGGTGACGGCATATGTCAACATATGAAATCCAATTAACATCGTCAAACATATGACGGTACATGTTGATACACGACTTCCATAATCTCATCGTCAAACACATGACGGTATATAACAACACATAGTATCCACAATAATGCTAACAAAAGTAATATGCCATACCTCATCGCTATCAAGATAGCGGAATACCTGTATCCATCGTCCACCAGCGGTACACAAGCAGCACCCATCGCTCGTAGGCGGCATAATCCAGCGCTACGCACATAGCGGTATAACCCATCGCTATGAATCAACGGCATGATCCCTCGTCATAGAGTCAGCGGCATAAAACATCGCTACAGATGTAGCGGAATGTACCATCACTATATGATACCCGGCGGTATAAGCCATCGCCATAGATGTAGCGGAACGACCCGTCGCTATGTAATACCTGGCGGTATGAACCATCACCAACAGAATACCCGGCGGCATGAACCATCGCCAATAGAATAGCGGAATAAGCCATCGCTAATAAATACCCTACGGCATGAACCATCGCCAATAGAATACCCGGCGGCATGAACCATCGCCAATAGTATAGCGGAATAACCATCGCTAATAGAATACCCGGCGGCATGAACCATCGCCAATAGAATAGCGGAATAAGCCATCGCTAATAGAATACCCGGCGGCATGAACCATCGCCAATAGAATACCCGGCGGCATGAACCATCGCCAATAGAATAGCGGAATAAACATCGCCAATAGAATAGTGGAATAAGCCATTGCTAATAGAATACCCGGCGGCATGAACCATCGCCAATAGAATAGCGTCATGATATCCCTCGCTAAGAAGCGGCAAAGATCCCTCTTCGCTACTTCGCTTCGACATACCAGCGGCATAATATCCCTCGCTTAAGCGGCAAATATCCTCCGTCGCTATCATATGACAGCGGAAAGCTCATCGCTACGCCATATTAGCGATATAATATCCCTCGCTTAAGCGGAAAATATTATTCATCGCGGTGGTAGTCAAGCGGCGCCACTACACCTCATTTTATCATGACAGCGGAAATACCCCTCGCCTTACATGACAGCGGAAATACCCCTCGCTTCGACAATACCAGCGGAAAATAATATCCCTCGCTATGATATGACAGCGGCCGTGTTCTTTGCTTCATATCAGCGGCAAATATTCTCTCATCGCTACGGTATGACAGCGGCAAGTATTCACATCGCTACGCCATGAAGCGGCAGGTATTCACATCGCTACGCCATGTATGCAACCGCAATGCATAACCCATATCTCAATAAATATCGCCATGAGTGTATTCTAATGCACCTCGCTTCAAATGTGACATGCGGAATTTTACCATCGCTTCAACATTTAGGGGCAAAGCATTAAAATCATCACTCTGATATATATCTATGCAATCGTAATGCATAGTCCATGTCTCATATGACCCTGCAACCACCATGGTTAGCAACAACATATTCTAATTATGAACACATATCATAAACGCACATAAGCAATATAGTTGTGCCACGCAACACTAACTACCATCATGCATAAGTATGTGCTTCTCATTCCCATTAACATGTTCCAAGGCCCTCAACAGCCCCAAAGAGCTAACCACTGCTCTGATACCACTAATGTAAGGACCCATGTGCCCTTAACCCGTTATTAGTGTATTAATCCATACCATTAGTGCATATAATCATACTATCATGGGGAAAAGCCATATGCAAGTACTACACCATATGCTATCCAAAAAATTTCTTGCATTTAATCCACATAACATTCAAATTCCCCAACCAAGATTACATATATGACATGCACCCTCATAATACACTAACATGCTCTCAGTTCATTTAGC
Organism: Haberlea rhodopensis; assembly: GCA_907163345.1. Classification (NCBI taxonomy): domain Eukaryota; kingdom Viridiplantae; phylum Streptophyta; class Magnoliopsida; order Lamiales; family Gesneriaceae; genus Haberlea; species Haberlea rhodopensis. Next base: position 12,850 of record CAJQUN010000950.1, read on the forward strand.
AATTCCATATTTAATTGCATGCAAGCCATAAATGAACAGAGAAAAGCCGTAGCCCATTTATACAATCCATATACACGTAAAATGTACTCACATAAGAGCACCCAATGAATAAGCGTGTATCTGATATATAAAACACTCTACCGGATACCGTTACTGGTACTTCCATCCTGGAAGCACCTCCCAAGCACAACTCGATCTCAACTCTGGATCTGTGTACTTATTCAACCAGTTCTGGTACCTCGATCCTGGAAGTACCTCCAATCAACAGCCCGAGCTCAACTCCAAAGCTGCTACTACACCTGTATCACCTGCCCCAACAGAGACAGCCCCCACACGGGGTAAGCATACCAATACCACAAACCCAATAATCATAATATTGTAGTTCATAATTTACAGAATGTAAATGCCATGAATTTAAATGATACTCCCTGGATGGTATCATCCTCATCCGGGATCCTCTGTATTGTCCCTGTTCTCAAAATAACCAAACCATTAAATTCTCAAAAGCCAGTTGATCATTTCATTGATCAACTAAAACCATTCCTGTTACCCAGTTCTATAACCAAAAGGATTAAATCATCAATAGGGTACCATATAGATCACATGTATCTACCCAATGATTCCATAGTTCTATATCATAGCTCGCTCTACAATAGCGGCATATTGATCCCACGCACGCTCAACAATAGCGGCGTTATAACCGATGGTCGCTCAACGACGACAACATCCCACTCATCGCTCGCTCAAAAGAGGCACCACATGATTTCCCATGTATTCCCATTTATCACGATTGTCATAACCCATGCACTTCAATACCCTTTTATTGTAAATACCCCATACCATGCATTTCAATGCTCATTTCTTACAAATATCATAGATCGTGCATTTCAATGCTCATTTATTTCAAATACCATACATCATGCATTTCACAGTTGCAATATCGTAACAGGCTATGCTCGTACGTTATACGTACCTTATACTTCTGTAGTTCGAGTCCGACCTCGCCTGAGTCCCACGACCCGATGAATTATGTGCTAACACATAAATAGTTCACAATTAAACATAAGCATGCAACCACATGCCCAAGCACGTTCATAACCCCCAAACATATCGTCAATCCATGACGATTACCAAAATAAAAGCCCCCCGACTAAGCATGCATAATACCCAAAGTATACCATTTAACAAGTTTAAAAGATAGCCAAGAATTCAACCGAGAATTCCGTTTTATCAAACTTTGGCTCCAACCAATCCATTTTAAAAGTATAGCATTCCCATTGGAATGTAGACATTGCCCCGGAAACGGCCCCTTTAAACCTCGATTCCAAAATCCCGACATTTTCCAAAAAATTTCAAAGAACCAAAAATCCACGGGCGGCCACTTTCAGTGCGATCGATCGCCCCTGTCCAGTGGGCAAAAATCGCCTAATCGCAATCGATCGCCTATCCTCGCGATCAATCGCCAAGCTGCTCGCGATCGATCGCCTAAACCACGTGATCGATCGCTTGCACTGTTCATCGTCATCAAATAAATTGAACTGCTCGTCGCGATCGATCGCCTCTCCTCAGCGATCGATCGCCACCTATGATTTTCAGAAAAATTCGTGCTTCCATGGTGTTTTTCACATCCAAACTCAAAACCAACACCCCATACACCTTCAACACCTCAAATACACCCTTAAAACTCAATAAAAACTCCCACAACAAACTTTAAGATTTTTACCCAAAATCCACAAACCCAAATCTAACATTAATACTCAACCAAAAACAACAATACTACTACCAAATCGAAGACAATGACGAGGGGAAGACTAATACCTGATTATCTTCGAGAAAACCGGCTCCCGAGCCAAGCTACCATCGATTTCCCATCAAGGGAGAAGAGGGGAAATTGTGGGAGAAGGGTTTGAGCGATGAGAGAGGGGAGAGAGGGAAAGGTTCCGTGCCAAATGACGGAATACCGAGTCCACTTGGTATATATATAGTACCAAAACTCCAAAATACCAATCCCTCCACAAATACATCATGACTCATAAAAAATCATCTGTTTTCAAAAATCACCTCCCAATCTCTATTTCCATAGACAGCCCCAGTACAAAGTACTCCGGACCCCAGATCCCACCAAAGACCAAATTCCAAGGTTATCACACGATGAGAATACAATCTCATCCCTTGGATCCACCGACTCCAAAAATTGGATTTAAAATCCCCGAGAGTCCCAAAACCGCAATTAATTCATAATTGCCACAAACAAAATCCATTAAGGATTATTACCACACCGGGATTAACATCATTAATCCCAGGACATTACAATACCTCCTTGATGTTTAATGGTGTTTGGGTTGGATTTGTAATGGTATTTGTTGTTTTGAAATGGGTTTGTTTTGGGTTGGTATTGTTTTTGGTTGGGTGTTGGATTTTTGGTAGTTTTGTGGTGTATGTTGAAGGTTTATGGTGTTTTTATGTTATTGGTTTGATGAAATATGTGTTGGTGTAGTTGGGGAAGAAAATGTGGTGCAAAAATGGAGATTTTTGAAGTCCAGGCAGCAGCGATAGATCACCCAAAGCGAGCGATCGATCGCGCGCAACCAATGCGCTCCAGTAGCGCTTGGCGATCGATCGCCACATTTGGGCGATCGATCGGCGGGGCTGGCGATCGATTGTGCCAATTGTGGCGATCAATCGCCGAGTGCAGAAAATTTTATACTCGGGCAGTGTGATCTCGCGATCGATCGGGGCCTTGGGGCGATCGATCACGAGACACCAAAAAGTGTGTTTTTGGTTATTTTTGTGGGATTTTTGGTATTGGACTATTATTGGGTTCTAATATTGGTTTGTGTGAATGTGTAGAACCATCCCAGGTGGCAACATAGCCAAGGAAGTGAAGTCCTACCACATCCTACTTTGGAAAGGTACGTAGAGAGACGTACGGGCAACCAACGGTACATGTATCTTATATACTCATTTGAATATGCATTGTGGATGCAAGTATATATGGAATTGTGCATTGTGGATGCAAATACATGTTGAATTATGCATTATGATTGCATATGTATATGATGATTGTTTGGTGCACATCCCATGAGTCATGGTTATATAGAGTGATGATTTTAATGCTTTGCCGCTGTCACTTGAAGCGATGATAGAATACTTGCCGCTATCATATTGTAGCAAGGAAAGAATATTTGCCGCCAAATGTTGAAGAGAGGGTATTGCCGCATGTCGCATTTGCGCGAGGTTATTCGATGCCGCTAATCTATCGAAGCAAGGGGTATTAGTGCCGTTGTCATGACAAGCGAGGTGCATTAAATACACTATTATAACAGACTAGGGATTGGTGATTGGTGATAATGAAATGGTGTTATGTCATGACATGTGTAGAACCATTAAATAATCTATTGATTATACTCATGAGTTATGGTACATGGACAACCAAAAAGGGAGCGTTTAAAATGCATGGGAAAAACAGGAAGTGTTTTATTACGGTTTATTCATTTACACCTTATATTCATATTGTGTTGAATATAGATTATTATATGCTCATGTTTTGGGGGTTGTCCTTGTAGGTACATTTTGGCATGAAAAAGGGGCTAAGGACGGGTTGAGGGGGTGAGATTGTGAAGAATGCTTTTGATAAGGAAGGACATGATTATTTTTGTATAGTGTCTACTCTAGAAGTAATGTAAAGCTATAGTGAATAACATTCATTTGTTAGAGAATGTAATTAATCCATTTGAAAGTCCTTAACTTGTCATGTAATTCTTAAGGCTCAAAGTCTCAACACGAACTTTTATACTCTGATAATGCATGTTAGCTCTAATTATGCCTTTAATCCGCACTTAAGGAACTAGGGTCCTTACACCAGATGTCTGCCTCTGGTGTCAACTGAGTCTTCTTGCAATGCTTGATCTGCCCCTCCGAATTCAGAATCCCTTCCGCCCCTTCCCCACATATGGTTTCAATGACTTCATTGTAGTCAAGGTGGTGATGCACATAAGTAGAGTATTCATGTCTCCTATATTCGGCATCTCATATATGCGATTGATTCGTTCGCTATCAAAAAGAAACTTCTTCCGCCAAATAGTTAGATACGGTCCATTCACTGCGACCTTAAAGTTTGCATAGAATTCCTTGACTACGGGGATGACTGCATGGCAAGGGGGTGTCACAAAGCGCAACCAACCACGGCGTTCCGCCTCTCGGAGGATGGCTGAATCTGGTGTGTCCATGTCCATTCCCCTCTCTCTTACCAAGGGCCTAGCATGCCATTTTTCATAGAATTCAGATGCGGCATGGTTAGCAAAGCGGGTCGTGTCATATGTCGGGGTGGAGGATGAAGAGGAAGCCCCTCCTCTTGGCTTCTTTCTTGGTGCCATGATATGATATGTATGGAAACGACAATCAACTCCTCAATAATTTCCAACGTCCAACTTGTCTCACACCACTTTCAAGAATTCACTTAGCACCACCAAGCCTCAACAACATCAATAATAGCAGGCTTCTTACACTAATATCAAAAATTAACTTTCCTACCAACAAAGAATTTAAATCCTTTCCAACATTCCCCAAATATCTAGCAATTAAGCATGACCCTGAAATCTCAAGCCAATTTACCTCTAAATTTCGAAACTTTGATGGTGTGTGGTCATTGGCTTGGAGTAATATTCACTTTGTGCTTGAATGTCCACACTAGCTTGTAATCTGTAGAAACAATTTGCACAACTTAGCTAATTGTAGTAGAGAGGAGAAGAATTTACTCTTGTATGAAGATTTGAGGAGAGATTTGGAAGGAAATTGGGGATTTGGGGATTTAGGGATGAGAGAATTAGGGATTTGAGAAGAGGAGGTGTGATGAATTTGTGCTGAGTGAGTGAATCGAGGCTTTTAAAAACAAAAAATCACGACAGGCGATCGATCGCCTCATATGATGCGATCGATCGCATGTGTCCAGTAGCCATTTTTAAAAAAAAATTGTGTTGAGACGATCGATCGCCTAATATTAAGCGATCGATCGCCTGCCTCTAGTGGTTTTTTTAAAAATTTTATGTTCGAGGTGATCGATCGCCTCATATGATGTGATCGATCCCCAGACTCCAGTAGCATTGGGCGATTTTTGCTTAGCGAGGCGATCGATCGCCTCACAATAAGCGATCGATCGCCTGCCTCCAGTAAATTTTTTTTTTTTTTAGCAAGCTAGTTCCTGCAAAGAAAACAAGTTAAAGAGTCAATACCAAACCAAAATCATGAAACTATCTACGAAATTCAAAAACGAAGGCGAAAGAAGAAAAATTAGTTCTTAATTTATAGTCCCAAGATGGACTTCTTGCGTCTGTTACTTCATTCAACAAAATGAACAGTGGTGCACTCCGGTATACTAAAATCATGCCCGTGGTAGTGCTTCAATCGCTATGCATTCACTGTGAACGTTCCCTTGGTTGGATCATAGAGCTCGATTGCACCCGAGGGAAACACCTTGGAAATGCGGAATGGTCCGGACCAACGAGATTTAAGCTTGCCTAGAAACAGCCGTAATTTGGAGTTAAATAATAACACAATATCTTCTTCCTTGAAATCACGTTGATTGATCCTTGCATCATGCCATTTTTTTGTCTTTTCTTTGTAGATCTTGGAATTCTCGTATGCTTGGTTCCGAAACTCTTCCATTTCGTTCACTTGGAGGAGACGGTGATCACCTGCAGCAGTTAAGTCTAAGTTTAGATTCTTTATTGCCCAATATGCTTTAGGTTCTAGTTCAACTCGAAGATGACATGCTTTTCCAAAAACCAACCTGTATGGTGTGGTGCCAATATGTGTTTTATATGCAGTTCTATATGCCCATAAAACATCATCTAACCGTAAGGACCAGTCCTTTCGAGATGTATTGACAGTTTTTTTTCTAAAATGCGTTTTACTTCCCTATTCAACACTTCCACTTGCCCACAAGTTTGTGGATGGTAAGGTGTTGCAACTTTGTGGGTGACTCCATATTTGCTTAAGAGTTTGTCGAAAAGTTTGTTGCAAAAATGTGACCCACCATCACTAATGATTGCTCGAGGGGTGCCAAATCGAGTAAAAATATGTTTTTTTCAAAAACTGCACCACCACTCTAGCATCATTAGTGCGAGAAGCTGCAGCCTCAACCCACTTTGACACATAATCGACCACAACTAGTATATAGTAGTGTGAACATGAAACTGGAAATGGTTCCATAAAATCTATGCCCCAAACATCGAACAATTCACATTCAAGAATGTTGTTCAAAGGCATCTCCTGTCTCCTAGAAATGTTACAAGTTCTTTGACATCTATCGAAAGCTGAAACATACCTGTATGCATCTTTAAATAATGTAGGCCAATAAAAACCAGATTCCAGTACCTTTGCAGCAGTTTTGGTTGGACCCATGTGTCCCCCTACCTCGCGATCATGACAATGGCTCAAGATAGATGACATCTCCTCCTTTGGAACACACCTCCTGATCATGTTGTCTGCACAAACCTTGAACAACAATGGTTCCTCCCACATGTAGTGTTTAACATCAGATAAGAATTTCTTCTTTTGATAAAAGGTCACTTGTGGGAGGATACCGCTAACCAAATAATTTGCAAAATCGGCATACCACGGTAGTGCAAGAACTTGAAAGAGCTGTTCATCGGGAATTTTTCATTGATTTCTTCCACTTCATTATCATGTTTCAATCTCAAAATCAATCCTAGATAAATGATCCGCCACTACGTTCTCTACCCCCTCTTATCCTTAATTTCTAAGTCAAATTCTTGCAATAAGAGAATCCAGCGGATTAAACGTGGTTTAGCGTCTTTTTTAGCAAGAAGATGTTTAAGTGCCGAGTGATCAGTGTACACAATTACTTTTGATAAACAAAGATAAGAGTGAAACTTATCGAAAGCAAATACTACTGCTAGAAGTTCTTTCTCAGTGGTGGCATAGTTTTGTTGTGCCTCATTTAAAGTTCTACTAGCATAGTAAATAGTATGAAATACCTTATTCCTTCTTTGTCCCAATACTGCTCCGACAGCTATGTCACTAGCATCACACATCAACTCAAATGGTATATCCCAGTCAGGTGCTATCAAAATAGGTGATGTTACAAATCTCTCCTTTTTTGTCTCAAATGCCTGCAAGCAATCAGCATTAAAATCAAATGGTGCTTCTTTAGTCAACAAATGAGATAAAGGTTTTGAAATTTTAGAAAAGTCCTTTATAAATCGTCTATAGAACCCATCGTGGCCTAAGAAACTACGAATTCCCTTCACTGATACTGGTGGAGGTAGTTCCTGTATCACTTGTACCTTTGCTCGATCCACTTCAATACCCTTTTTGGATATTTTATGGCCCAAGACTATACCTTCTTGTACCATGAAGTGACCCTTCTCCCAGTTTAATACTAAGCTGTTCTCCTCACACCTTGTCAATACGAGATCAAGATTATGCAGACATGCATCAAATGAATTTCCAAACACAGAAAAATCATCCATGAACACTTCTAAAAACATTCCTACCATATCATGGAATATCGACATCATGCATCTTTGAAACGTAGCAGGTGCATTACATAACCCATATGGCATTCTCCTAAATGCAAATGTACCATAAGGACAAGTGAATGTGGTCTTCTCTTGGTCCTCGGGTGCAATTGCTATCTGATTATATCCCGAATAACCATCTAGGAAGCAATAATAATCAAACCTAGCTAGTCTCTCTATCATTTGATCAATGTGGGGAAGGGGGGAAGTGATCCTTACGTGTAGCTTCATTAAGTTTTCTATAGTCAATACAGACTCTCCAACCAGTGACTGTTCTAGTAGGTATTAATTCATTATTTTCATTTGTAATAATAGTCATACCTCCTTTCTTTGGTACACATTGCACCGGACTTACCCATGCACTATCTGAGATAGGATAGATAATACCTGCATCGAGTAGCTTAATCACTTCTGCCTTGACTACTTCTTGCATCTTTGGATTCAAACGGCGCTGTGGTTGCACCAACGGCTTGTAAGTGTCTTCCATCAAAATTTTATGCATGCACATCGATGGGCTTATTCCTTTTATGTCCGCCACTTTCCATGCAAAGGCTTGCTTGTGCTCCCTCAAAATCCTAAGGAGCTTCTCCTCGTCAATACCTGTCACAGATGAAGACACAATTACTGGTAGAGAATTATTATTGCCCAAATAAACATACTTGAGGTGAGTTGGTAGGGTCTTGAGTTCAAGAGTGGGTGGTTCTTCAATGGAAGATTTCTGTGGCTTGATATCCCTTTCTCCCAACTCTCCTACATTATTTCTTTGACGTCTATGTAAGGAGGGTTAGCTCGCATCTGAGCAACAATCTCTTGTTCTTCTTCATCCTCAAGCATGTCCTTATCATTAGTGAGATAAGCTTCCACCGCATCTTTGCATTCTGTTCGAAACACCTTGTCAGATAACACATCAACATGGTCAATACTAAAACACATATGCTCGTCATGTGGGTGTTTCATAGCCTTAAAAACATTAAAAGTAACTTGATCCTCCCCTACACGGAGGATCAACTTCCCTTGATGCACATCTATGAGTGCTTTGCCAGTGGCTAAGAATGGTCTTCCCAAGATCAAGGGCATTTCGGCATCTTCTTCCATATCTAACACGAGAAATTCCACCGGGAAAATGAATTTATCCACTTTGACAAGTACATCCTCGATGAGTCTCGAGGGTAGGTGATAGATCTATCCGCCAGTTGAAGTGACACTGTAGTGGGTTTAGGTTTGCCTAATCCCAACTTCCTGAAAATTGACAGTGGCATTAAATTAATACTTGCACCCAAATCACACAAAGATTTAGGAAATGAAATAGAGCCGATGGTGCAGGGTATAGAGAAACTCCCTGGATCTTTTAACTTAGGAGGCAATTTGTTTTGCACAATCGCTGAACACTCCTCCGTTAAACTTACCGTCTCATGCTCTCCTAATTTTCGCTTATTTGATAAAATTTCCTTCAAAAACTTAGCATAACTAGGCATTTGAAGTAAAGCATCAGCAAATGGTATATTGATATGTAATTTCTTAAAAATTTCAAGAAATTTTGCAAAACTTGCATCTACCTTAGCTCTTTTTAATGCAGCGGGAAAAAGGAGGTGGGATTTGTACCTGCATTGGTAGTGTGATGGGTGTCTTGATAGAAGACTTACCTTTCTCGGCAACGTCTGCTTCAGTCTGTTCACTTTCCTCTATTTGCATGTCCTCGGCTTCCTCTTTCTCCTCAATAGGTGATCCAGTTTGCTTACACTTCTCAATGATATAGCCTTTACTTGCTCCTTCGGATTTTTCTCGGTATCGCTAGGCAAGGTTCCTTGCATTCTTCCTGACAAAATATTCGCCAACTGTCCCACTTGAGTTTCCAAGTTCTTTATTGATGCATCCTGGTTCTGCATTCTATTCTCCGTTGATGTAATAAACTTGGTCAGCAACTCGTCCATACTCGGCTTTGATGGATAACCCGGTTGAGGTTGTGGATTCAAAAAATTCTTTTGGTTAGACCAAGAGAAGAATGGATGATTCCCCCACGGTTGGTTATAGTTATTGGAGTAAGAGTTACCCTGTTGTGGCCTGTTTCCTACAAAGTTAGCATTTTCAGTAGATTGCACAAAAGGATTACCTGCCTGGCATTCCGTGCTCTGATGGTTGCCTCCACATAAATCACATATGACCACTTGAGCTTGCATTGCTGTCATGCTCAAGCTATCCATTTTCTTATTCAACGCCTCCAACTGAGCTTGTATCGACGTCACCTCATCAACTTGATGCACCCCAATCGGTCTTTTGGGCACATTGCTTTCGGACTGCCACTGGTAACTGTTGGATGCCATCTCTTCCAAGAGTATGTAGGCTTCCTCAGGTGACTTTCTCATAATGGTACCTTCTGTTGCTGCATCAATCATGGATCTATTAGCAGAAAACAAACCATTATAAAATGTTTGTACCTGAAGCCAAATCGGAAGGCCATGATGTGGGCATCTTCCAAGTAGATCCTTGAAGCGCTCCCAAGCTTCATACAATGTCTCCGGATCATGTTGCATGAATGTGGTGATATCATTGCGCATCTTAGCTGTCTTGGAAGGGGGGAAGTATTTTGATAGGAAGGCTTGAGCCATCCCCTCCCACGTAGTGATCGACCCTGCAGGCAATGAATTCAACCAGCTCTTAGCTTTATCATTTAGAGAAAAGGGAAAGAGTTGTAACCTGATGGCGTCGTCAGTGACACCATTGTGATTGAACGTATCACATATCTCCAAAAAGTTGGAGATATGAGCATTAGGATCATCAATAGGCGATCCTCCAAATTGCACAGAATGTTGAATCATCTGAATTATGGCAGGCTTGATTTCAAAGTTATTAGCCTGAACCCTTGGTCTAGTGATGCTAGACATGGTGCCTTGAAAAGTTGGTTGTGCATAGTCCATCATAGATCTTATAATTGGCACTTCATCGTTGTGTTGTCCACCATTCACTCGATTATTCTCGGTCATCTCTCTAGTTTCTTTCCGAAGTCTTCTGCAAGTTCGTTCAATCTCTAAGTCGAGTGGCTCTAATATAGGTCTGTCACTTCGTAGCATGCACTACAAAGAGAACTCCCTGCAAAATTCAACACAACGAAGGAAAAACAGTAGTGAAATCGTATAAATCGTAATAAAAATAAATATAAAAGAAAAATGGCTAAATTATAGTCAACTAATCTCTTATGATATTATTTAAACTAGTCCCCGGTAACGGCGCCAAAAACTTGATCGCTTTTATTTTAAACAGTTATTTCTCAGAGTAGCGATTCTATACCGCAAGTGCACGGTGTCAAGTTTTAGTATAATGGTCTAAAAGTAAGGATTGTCGTACCCACAGGGACTAGCAGTAATTACCAAATTTAACTAGCGTTCTATATTTAACTATGAAATTGGTTGAAAGATTAACTACTTTACTCAACTCCAAGATTCAACCACACCACAAAGTATTAAGATATTAAACAGTAGAGATAATATCGAGACTTCGGTTCACTTGAGTAATCCCCCACAATTTACCTACTAGTTCTAATTAAAATTAATGCATCTAAGGTGACAAGTTTCCCAGTTATATCTAATATACTCGATCGAGCTATATTAAACCTAACACCGAATTACAGTAAGTAACTCTCGTTCACTTATTTAACAATTCAATGTTGCATACGTTCTATGAAAACCCTTAGCTTTCGATTACTAGATATCTATAGCTATCACTCGTGTATTTGACGTCATCTCTCGATCTCGGTCTGAAAATCCACGATTTATGTTATTGGTTCCGTATTACATTATCATTTCTCGATCTCAATTGTAAACTAACAACATTCAAAGAGTAGCTAATCCTTTAAAAGCATTAAAAGCATAACATAAACTCAAAAATAACAATAACTCAATCAAAAACTAGAATTAAAATTGTGGGTTCATACACAAGATCCCCTTGTCTCGATAACAAACTTAGCGTAGCATATTAACGAAAAAACAACGTTTTATAACATCTAACAACATTATAAACATTGGAATTCGAAAATAAAGCTAAACAAAGGTTCAGAAATACTAATAAACACTCGATGTGAAATCGTGCGTCGATCCGATGTTTCCGTCTCTAGCTGTGTTGCTTTGAATCGTCTTGAAGGTGGTTCCTCTTCCAATGGTAGGCTGCCTATTTCAGAGCTGAAAAGAAACCTCCTCTTAACCTAAAAACTCAAATTTATAAGCTCCTTCACGAGCCCAAGAAGCCTGGTACCAAAAATAGCCCAAAACTTAATTAAGGAATTTTTCTTGTTTGGGACTCTGCGTACGATCGATCTCTTCGTTTGTGGCGATCGATCGCCTTCAACTTTTTCCCCTCGGCGATCAGTCTCTTGTGATAGGCGATCGATCACCTATGTGTTCTGCCCCGAGGCGATCGATCGCATGGTTTGTGGCGATCGATCGCTTATAGGTTCAAAATTCCGTCATCTTTCTGGCTTCAGGCGATCGATCTCTTGTGATAGGCGATCGATTGCCTGTTGCTTTTATCATCTTTTTAGTCTTTTTCACCTCTTTTCCCATGGCTTGCCTCGTCTTGTCACTGTTCCACCTTCTAGTCCATAAAACGGAGTTTTTCCAGTATTTCTTGCACTTCTACTGGATTCCTGGAAATATAACAAAACACAACCAAAAGTATAAAATCTTCCAAGAATCACTATAAAAATCTCAAGAAATGTGCAAATATAAGTGTAAAAATGACACTTATCAGATCCTAATGGATTTAACCATGGCAACTGGCGAAATTTTTTTATCATATTCAATACCATGAATTTGTTTGAAACTTTTAGCAACCAATCATCCTTTAAAGGTTTGTACGTTACCATCCATGCTAGTATTCTTCTTGAAAATCCATTTGCACCCTATGGGTCTTATTCCTTCAGGTGGGTCAACAAAAGTCCATACTTGGTTTATATACATGGATTCCATCTCAGATTTCATGGCCTCTTAGCCATTTCTCAGAATCAGGGCTCATTATAGCAAATTGATAGGATGAAGGTTCATCCTCATCAATGAGTAGTAAGTCACTTTTTTGAGTCACAAGAAATCCATATCTCTGTGGCTCCCGGTGTACTCTTACAGACCTACGCTGGGCTTGTATCTCTTGAGCAGGCATTTCGTCCACAACTTGTGGTGACTGCTCTGTTTCCATCTCAATATCATGTTCAGTGTTTTGTTGTGGTTGTACTTCATTAAGTTCTATTTGTCTCCCACTGATTATTCTAAAAATAAATTCTCTTTCAAGAAAGACATATGTCTGAGCAACAACCACTTTGTTCTCGGTGGGATAATAGAAATAGTATCCTTTTGTTTCCTAAGGATACCCCACAAATAAACACTTATAAGATTTGGGTCCAAGTTTATTGGAGGCGTGACGTTCACGTAAGCCAATCCCAAATCTTCATAAAAGACATACTAGGACGTTTCCTAGTCCATATCTCATATGGTGTCTTTACAACTAATTTAGATGGAACATGGTTCAGTATAAATATTGATGTTTCTAAAGCATGTCCCCAAAAAGAAATCGGAAGATCTGCATGACTCATCATAGATCGACCATGGCTAACAAAGTTCGATTCCTCCTTTCAGATACACCATTCCATTGTGGAGTATACGGAGGTGTGAGTTGGGCTATCCTGCACTCCTTTAGATAGTCATGAAACTCTTGGCTTAAGTATTCACCTCTTCGATCTGATCGGAGGATTTTGATACTTTTGCCAAGCTGGTTTTGTAATCCTTTCTTGAAATCTTTGAACTTTTCAAAGGTTTCATATTTATGTTTCATTAGGTACACATACCCATATCTACTAAAGTCATCAGTAAATGTAACGAAGTATTGAAAACCACATCTAGCTTGTATGCTTATTGGGCCACATACATCACTATGTATGAGACTCAATAAATCATTTGCCCTTTCAATATTGCCCTTGAAAAGGGCTTTAATCATCATACCCATTAAACAAGATTCACATATTTCATATGATTCAAAATTAAATGAATCTAAAACTCCATCCTTATGAAGTTTTGAAATGTGATTCTCATTTATATGACCCAAGCGACAATGCCAGAGATAATTTGGATTAGAATCATTAGTCTTAATCCTCTTGGTATTTATGTTATAGACATGCATATCAAGATTTAGAACATAGAGACCATTAATCAATTGTGCACTAGCATAAAACATCTCATTCAAATAAATGGAGCAACATTTGTCATTTATTATAAATGAAAAGCCCATCTTGTCCAAACAAGAAATTCAAATAATGTTTCTAGTAATCGACGGCACAAAATAACAGTCTTGTAAATCTAAAATTAAACCAGAAGGCAAAGTCAATGAATAATCTCCTATAGCTAATGCAGCAACTCTTGAGGCATTTCCCACTCTTAGGTCAACTTCGCCTTTTGCCAACACTCTACTCCTTCGTCTTCTTAAGATCTTCCAGGTATAACTTGCAGTTTCTCTTCCAATGTCCGGTCTCACCGCAATGGAAGCAATTTCCCTCCTTAGCCACTCCCCCTTAGGCTTAAGTGCAGTAGCATGAGGCTTATATTTGACAGAGACTTTCTTGTCTTTTCTAAATCCCTTTGCTTTAGCCTTTCCCTTGCCCTTATTCACAATAAGGACATTTGCGGGCTTAGACTTCTTTGTGTTTGCCTCGTAAGTTCTCAACATACCAAGCAACTGTGGTAGAGTTTCTCAATTTCAATCATATTATAATTAAGAACAAATTGACTATAGCTACCAGGCAACGATTGCAAGATCACGTCAGTGGCCAACTCTTGGTCCAACAAAAAACCCAGTTTCTCATGATTCTCTATGTATCCAATCATTTTGAGTACATGAGTTCCAACAAGGCTTCCTTCTCCAATTTTGCACTGAAATAACGCTTTAGAGACGTCATACCTATCTTGTCTAGCTTGTTGTTGGTAAAGTTGCTTTAGATGTTCAATCATATTGAACGCAATCATTTCCTCATGTTGCTTTTGAAGCTAAGAGTTCATGGTTGCAAGCATTAGCAACCAACATCAAGAGCGTCATTTTGATGCTTCTTTAAGCATTCCTATCGGCCCTTACAGCCGTAGCAGGAGGTTCCTCAGCAGGTAAGGGTTCCTCTATGACATATTGCTTTTTCTCTTGTTTGAGGACGATCCTCAGATTCCTATACCAGTCTAGGAAATTTGTCCCATTCAATTTGTCATTCTCAAGGACCGATCGCAATGCTAGTGTACTAGTAACATTGTTTGATGCCATGTATATCTACAATATAGATATGCAAAATAAGTTCTATGTTTTTAATCATTTAATAAGGTCTTATATTAAATGAAACTCCTACTATTTAGTTGAAATCATCAACCCTCACAACTATTAATGGGCCAAGATCAAAATTTCACCTAACCTTGAGTTAGCTTTGGCTAATCACCCAAGACTTGGTTATTTAGGTAGACAACACTTTGTAAATTACATTACATGTAACTCTTGGATGGTTGGGCAAACAACACTTTGTTCTAATTTATATAATGAATTATTACCCAACCCATGCCTATAGGGTCTCAATCCAATTGAGATAACGCTAGTTAAGTCGAACCCAATTTATAGTCACAGGGATATCACATTTATCATATCGCGCATTACTAAGATTGTCACGGTACTTTGCTTTGGCAAACCTACACATGTTCAATCGAAGTCTTGACGAGTACTATTAATTGGAAGGCATCTAACTTGACTTAATATTATTAGATGGATTTAAAGATCCACAATTTTATTAATATTGATAATGAAAATATGTCATGTACATATACATATATATATATATATATACATATATATTAAATATTAAATGATAAACATGCATCACATACATCAACATAAAATAAACGTGACATGATTATAGCCCGAACTACTGATTTTCTCAAGCCAATGAGAAAATCAAAATGGTCAACCTAAGGGCAACTTCTCCAAGCACCTCTTCGGTCTATTTGTGAATGGCATCCTCGTCTCGGCACCATGGTCCAACTTCATTGATCTCCGTCAACAAAAGCTAAAACTATACTATATAAAACAAGTACATGATATAGAGAAGACCTCGAGTTACATTCGAGGGAAGCATAAGGATGGGAATACATTCAGAAAAATAGAGAAGGCACGACACGCAGGCCGTATTTAAAATTACAATCATTCACAAAATACCAATCTAATAGGTCACAGGGCTATAACCATGCACCATGCTCAAGCAACACATAAGACATGCTAGGATTAATGAATTAAATTCTAAACACTTTAAAATTTAATTCTAGGTTCGGGTCGGAAGCCGCCTAGCCGTGGGCGGTCGCCCGCCCAGCCGCTCATGCGTGGGCGCAGTCGCCCGCCTTGCGATTTCCGTCCACCCGACTTTCGAGCTACGGTCGACTGCCTTGCTTGCTACATTCGCCCGACTACCGAGCTACATTCGCCCTCCTTGCTAGGGTCAATCGCGCACACATATGTATCTTATACATAAATACACGTTAATATATCATATATATTTTACTATGGTTTCCACATACATATGTTGATTATAACATATCTAATATGTTCTTCCAGTTTATTTTTAGCATGATTAACTCAAAATATGATAAAACAATTTATCACATAACCCCGATATGAGCTTCGAACCTGGCTCTGATACCACTGAAAGGAATCCGATGAGCATGGAACACAGCGGAATAAAAAAATTCGGATTCCCACTGAGGACCTATATGAAGTTATCATATCGAGTGATTAGAGTTATACATTTGTAGCGTGTTTGATGCAGAATCCTCGAAACAAAATGTCCACGAAGCACGAGCAAAACTTTACAGCTTTGCCTCTACGGTATCCACACGATCAAATTGATGAAGGGATGTTGAAATTATCAAGTTGCTAGACTTGATAATTCAATTGGGATGAAAAGGACAAGACATCGAAGTGAGGTGACGGCTGTGCCTTTTATCGAATGGTTTGCTAGGTTTTGTGTTTTCGTTAATATGAATTAATGTGTCCGCCTTTGTAACCTAATATGCATGATATATATAGATATAACATGATGCGGCTACATAATGGGTTGTCGAAAAACCCTATGGCCCATATCAATATTATATTTTATATATATATATATATATATATATATATAGAGAGAGAGAGAGAGAGAGAGCTATCTCTATATATAATCGGCCCATTAATTCATGCTTAGGACTTTTCCTAATAAACTTAATTCATCCAATGAATTTAACTACCTTTATCGATTTAATTTTTTGTGCGACCCGTTACGATCTTGCAACGTTGGCAGTGACATAAAGTCTAATTTTATGTCACAAGCAATGAGCGGTATCTAGCAACACATCAAGGCTACCCAAGTTACAAGAATGTCATTGACTCAACATTACCTATGGCTTGCGATAATATTCACCATGTAACTTAATCCCTTTGTCCTATGTGTTTAGATTAAACACGAGTCATGGAATAAATCATACTCGTATAGTTCAATCTTATATTTCTTGATCCCCAAGTAGACTAGAAAAAATGAATAAGATCGATATCACATATCGACTCATTCGAGCATGGCCATGCATTTTAGTCTCACTTGATCAAGGGCCATACAATTCTCCTGTTATACTGGAGGGACAAATCCTATCTTGATCACTCAATATCCCTCTACATAATTCGTAGTGTATATAATGATTGTCTTTATAGTTTACCCTGTTACAGGTAACGTTTGACAATATCAAGATACATAACTCCTTATGTTGGGATCTCTGGTGATCTCAAGTCGTAAGGATTATATACACTAATATCACTATGAGAATTCTTATGACATTCGTATAACTATCCATGTAGCATTCTCATGGTGGGTCTGTCCAGTACATAGTTCTCTAACATGGACCCATGTGTTGATTCGATATCTCATATCCATGAACAAATTCATCAACCAATACATACTAGTCTCAATGCATTATCATTATCCTAATTCATGATAATACTTGACTATGGACAATATTTAAGAATAATACAATTTTATTCTAAGGACATTAATATATATATATATATATTCATGTTACACAGATACTTGAATAATATATAATAATGAATTGCCATTAATAAAATCATATTACATTGTATGCCAAAATCAATCATCTAAAGAGTTGTCTTAGGGCATATCCCAACAGGTATGAGCCAAGCAAAAAGATTCTAGTTTTGTCTGATTTACTCGAGGTCAAGTAAAGATTAAGTATGGGTGTTTGATGTGATTAGAAATAACACATCTGTTGCATTTAATTGCCTACGATTTGGTATATTTTGATGGATAAATTATGCATATGCTACAGGTCGCGCTTATTGTGTAGGCCCAAATTAACCCTTCTCAGTTAACAACAAATTAATGTAGTAGTGTAAGTAGGGATCGATCCCACATGGAAGTGAGTATCTTTGCGCTAACATGTATCAAAATAGGGGGATTTTGAGAGTAGTAATTATCTAAAATTATGTAGGATGCAAGATTGAAATAAATTAGGAATAAATCAATTAAAGAGAGATCTTAGTTCGGTCGACTCTACCATTGGAATTCGTTTATTCATTCATTGATTTTCTCACATATGTAATTTTTGTGCATGAATATTCACCATTGAAGATTTAACTCCTATCTCACCTTAAGTTTAGTTAAATCGAAAATAACATCCAAATTTAACCCTTATTGATTAATCAACCATAACAACAACAGTTAAGATTTAAACTAACGATAGCATATGAACAAGTAGGATTGATGATGCTAAACAACATAAACAACAGCAGTAAATGTTTAATCTAATCAAAGGTTTTCTCTAGGAATTTAATAATTTCAACAGCAAAGAATTATCAATCCTAGTTGCTTCTCAAATTCAATTAATCAAACAACTACGGATTTGATATCAAACTTAGCATTAGATTGTATGAAAAATTATTAGGTGGATAATCTAATAATCAACAACACAATCATGGCATGAATAAAAGAAAAAACTTATGATATTCAATAAAAATCACCAATTCAAAACAACAATCTCTTGAATAAATTAAATCCCAATGGTTTTGTCTTCCTCAACCAAGAGGATGAGTTTAGCTACTCATAATCAATGCAAAAATAACAAAACAATGTATGTAAATCATAAACAAAAACTAAGACAAACTAGAATAGTCGCCACTCGTTGAGGTTGCAATCCCGCCTTTGTGTCGATTCTTAAATCCGTCTTCAAAACTTCAAAGTAAATTTTTATTCTAAGTCTAAGCTATGAATAATAGTCTGAATATAAGTCTAAGAGGCTGATATTCTCGAATTATAGAGGTTAGGAGGCAGATTAGTAGGTTAGAGTCCAAGCAAAAGGAAAGAAATCAAGACTCCAATATTTCCAAAACTCGGCTGTCGATCGATCGAGCACTTCTCTCGATCGATCGCCAACTTTCTGCCACTCCCGATCGATCGAGCTCTTTTCGTCGATCGATCGAGCACTCGTAAATCTTGTTGGTTAATTTTTCTGCTTTGCTCGATCGATCGAGATCTTCTGGGCGATTGATCGAGCTCCTCAAATAATTTTATGCAATTTTCTTGGTCCACTTTGATCCCTTGTCAACTCAAATTCATTGCTTGATCCTTATTCGCCTTTGTTAGCTCGATTTCTTGGATTTTCCTACAATTGCACAAATATACGATTAGGTAGCATATGTATCAAATTATCCATCAAAACATATCAAATCGTAGATAATTAAGCACCGTAGATATGTCTATTTCTAGTCACATCAAATACCCCCATACTTAAACTTTACTCGACCTCGAGTAATATCATACAAAACTACAATTTTGCTGGCTCATAACATCATAACAAATTAACTCGTCCTCACTTTTAATGCCTCAACAATTCTAAAAAAATCATAGGAATGGAAGGCGGTGAAAAGTTAACAGTGGAACAAGTTCAATCCCTAAACATTTCATACTTATCAAAGCAGTGAACGTGCTTGTGTGGTCATAAACAAATGTCATATGCAAATTATAGATCCAATTAATGTAAACTCACAATAGTTCAAGTCATACATCAACACAAGTATAAGCTCACTTGCACACTCTTCTCCACTATTTTAGCCACTTGGAAACACAAATCAAATAGGTCTTTATTAGCTTGTAGCTTGGCCTAGGTATTGGCTTATAAAAGAAAGGGAAAAGATGCATCAAACAAGAGAGTATGGTGATATGCACAATAATTAGCTTCTCTTCTTGCATGATATTTTTTTTTGCAATGTAATTAGTAATCTTTTTTTTTTCTCTTTTTTCTCTGTTTGCCTGGGCTCTCCTTGGAGTCATATTTGTATTAATTCTTTTCAAGGGTCCCTTTTCTTTCATGCATTTCATTCTTTTGATAATGAAGCTAACAAACATTTTAATCATTGAATACCTAAGTGCATGTGAATGAAACACTTCATACTCCCTTCAAGGTATGGATTTAACTCATATTTAGGCTTATTAGGGAAGGATGATAAGCTAGTCAAAGAATGTCAAATGGGGGCCTTTTGTATGCTTAGCATACAACCATTATTTTGCATTAAAGCTCAAAAAGGGTACTAGTGATTGATTTTCTTTACATGGTAGGCTTGAAAGGCTCAAACGCATCAAAGATTGCCTATATCACTTTCATGTTTGCAAGTAGTCTAGACATACGCCTCAAAGAGCATGTAGTTAAATTCTATCATGTATTAGAGACTCTTAAGACTATCACAAAATTCACACAATCTTTACTAAGCTATGCACACTTCACAAGTCATGACAATAATGTGCTCAAAATATTCAACTACTATGTTAAAGCACACTTTGCATTAGAGTTCAAAGTGTTCCAAGGTTAACAATTCACCTATGTTCAAAAGAATGCATGATATCAATTCGGTTTCATCATGGGCTAGTGATTCTAAGCATGCATTCGTTACTAACTATGAGCTCAAAATTTTCAAATTTTTGATTTTTTGTGTGTTTTGTAATAAGTAAGGAATAACATACCACTAATCTCTCCCCCATACTTAAATCTTACATTGTCCCCAATGTAAGGCAAAAATATAAGAAAAGAGAAAAGTCTAACTACTAAAGCAATAAAAATAAAAAGAAAGGGAAACTAACTCCCCTTGGGTTGCCTCCCAAGCAGACCCTCTGTTTAACGTCGGTGGCCGGACTCTAGTCCTTCATGATCAGTCGACCCTAGGTGGGTCTACGAGTGCCAATTTAATTGCTCCCTCGTCTTGCATTCCCTCGTAATAGTGTTTCAGTCGATGGCCATTCACCGTGAATTTCTTCGTAGTGTTTAAGCTTTGAAATTCCACTGCACCAGAAGAAGAAACATTTGTAACTAGATAAGGCCCATTCCATTTAGAACGTAACTTACCCGGAAAGAGTCGAAGGCGTGAGTGATAGAGTAGGACTTTTTGACCAACTTCGAATGTCCTTCTCAAAATCATTTTATCATGAAATTCCTTTGTCTTCTCTTTATAAATTGTTGAACTTGCATACGCATCATTCGGATCTCTTGCATCCAGCTTTATGTTCAAGTTCTTGATAGCCCAATAGGCCCTATGCTCCAATTCTACAGGAAGATGACACGGTTTTCGAAAGATTAATCGAAAAGGAGACATACCTCTGGGTGTCTTATATGCTGTGCGATTACCCATAGCGCATCATCCAAACGTAAGCTCCAATCTTTCCTCGTAGGGTTTACAGTCTTCTCTAAGATGGATTTGACCTCCCGATTGGACACTTCGTCTTGACCATTTGTTTGAGGGTGGTAGGCAGTGGAAACCTTATGTGTTACATGATATTTCTTCAGCAAACTTACCACCGTCCTGTTGCAAAAATGAGTGCCTCTGTCACTGATGATTGCCCTTGGGATTCCAAACCTAGAGAAAATGTTATGTTTCAAGAATCCTGTAACTACGATAGAGTCATTAGTCCGGGTGGCTATGGCTTCCACCCATTTTGACACATAGTCGACTGCAAGCAAAATATATATATTACATAAGAGATAGGAAAAGGTCCCATGAAATCGATGCCCCATATGTCGAAAATTTCACAAATGAGTATGGGTTGTTGGGGCATCTCCTTGCGTTGAGAAATGTTACATGTCTTTTGGCATTTAGTGCATGACTTGCAAAAGGTATGTGTGTCTCGAAACAGGGATGGCCAGAAAAAACCACATTCAAGTACTTTTCTTGAAGTCCTCTTGACTCCAAAGTGTCCTCCACATGCATAAGAATGGCAATTTTTAAGTATTGAAATTACCTCATTGTCAGAGACGCATCGTCTAATGACTTGGTCTGCACAGTGCTTCCAAAGATGTGGGTCGTCCCATACGTAGTACTTAGCATCGCTTTTGATATTGCTTTCTTGGCCCTAGATATATCAGCATGAAATTGATTAGTGGCCAAATAATTAATAATGTCAGCGTACCATGGGAATTTCGCATGAATGGAGAAAAGGTGCTCGTCAGGAAATCCTTCTTTTAGGCAAAGTTCATCATCGATGTGTGGTAGACGACTCAAGTGGTCCGCTATGGTGTTTTCAGTCCCCTTTTTGTCTTGGATCTCCAAATCAAACTCGCTCAATAGTAAGATCCATCAGTCGTGGCTTTGCTTCTTTCTTCTTCATCAAATACCTAAGTGCTGCATGATCAGAGAAAACAACAACTTTAGTACCAAGCAAATGTGATCTAAATTTTTCAAGAGCAAAAACAACTGCTAAAAACTCTTTTTCCGTAGTTGTGTAGTTGAGTTGGGCTTCGTTCAAGGTCTTGGATGCGTTGTAGATAACATGGGAAACTTTTCCATTTCTTTGACCCAAGATAGCTCCCACAGCATAGTCACTAGCATTGCACATTATCTCAAATGGCTTGGTCCAGTCAGGTGGTTGGATGATGGGTGCAGATGTCAAAGATGTTTTCAATGTATCAAAGGTTGTCTTGCATGCTTCATCAAACTCGAATACAACTTCCTTTTGCAACTGTTTGCACAACGGTGATGCAATCTTTGCGAAGTCCTTTATGTATCTCCTATAGAAACTTGCATGGCCAAGAAAGGAACGCACATCCCGCACACAAATAGGGTAGGATAAATTATCTACCTCCATACCTTTGGATGAAACAACATGGCCCAACACTATACCTTGCTCCACCATAAAATGACATTTTTCAGAATTGAGCACATGGTTAGTTTCAATAAAAACGCTTAAGGACAAGTGTAAGGTTAGTTAAACAGGTATTGAAGGAGTCACCATAAACAATAAAGTAATCCATAAAAACCTCTAATATATGCGCGGTGTACTCGGAAAATATACTAACCATACACCGTTGAAAAGTGGCCGGTGCGTTGCAAAGTCCAAAGGGCATGAGTCTATAAGCAAAAGTTCCAAAGGGACATGTAAACATTTTCTTTTCTTGATCCTCCCGGGCGATGGCAATCTGAAAATAACCAGAATATTCATCAAGAAAGTAATAGTAAGAGTGACATGCTAACCTTTCAAGCATCTGATCAATGAAGGGTAAAGGAAAGTGATCATTGCGGGTCACGCATTCAGCTTTCAATAGTCGATGCAAACTCTCCATCCATTTTGAATGCGGGTGGTGACCAGTTCATTATCCTTGTTTTTCACCACTGTGATGCCAGTCTTCTTTGGTACCACTTGGATTGGGCTTACCCATTGACTGTCAGAAATTGGGTATATCACTCCAACGGCTAGGAGTCGAGGATCTCTTCCTTCACAACTTCCATCATTGGTGGGTTTAGTTTTCTTTGTGGTTGGCGTGTGGGCTTACTTCAATCTTCAAGTAGGATCCTATGCATGCATGTAGGGTAATCCTTTAATATCCGCAATTGTCCATCCAATGGCGGTTTTGTGATCTTTGAGCACTTGAATAAGTTCCTCCTCTTGGTTATCTCCCAACTTGCTAGATATGATCACCGGTAGTATATCTCCTTCTCCAAGGAATACATACTTTAGGTGGCCTGGTAGCTGCTTCAACTCAATAGTGGGTGCCTGTGATACAGAAGGTAGTGGCCTTGTGTTAGAAATGGGTAATGAAATAAATGAAACGTTGCCTTGTATCTCCGGGGTAGTATCAAAGGTGATGACTGCTTTTTCTACTTCGTCACCAAGTGACAACTCTTTCTCATGATGGTTGACTGGTGTTGTTAGGGCTATCTCCAATTCATCTTTACCTGCAAGCTCAAAGAAACCTTGGGACAAGTAATCAATAATATCGATAGAATAAACAGTATGATCATCGTCACAAGGATAAATTTAACGATCTCACCATCAAATTCCATAGTGAGTGTGCCACTATGAACATCTATCTTAGTCTTAGAAGTCTTCAAAAATGGTCTTTCCAACAAAATGGGGCTACTATTGTCACCATTGGCCATATCAAGCACATAAAAATCCGCGGGGAAGACCAAATCACTTACTTTCACCAATACATCCTCTAGAATTCCTTTGGGGTATGCATTAGACCTATCCGCTAATTGGACAACCACCCTAGTTTCACTTAAATGTCCTAGATTTAATGAAGCATAAAGAGAATAGGGCATGACATTTATCGAAGATCCTAAATCTTGCATGGCGTTTTCTAGGCGTGTGTTACCAATTGTGCATGGGATACCTGGGTCCTTGCACTTGGTGGGGATCTTCCTTTGAATAAAGTGGAGATGTTCTCCCTTAACTCAAGAATTTTGCTTACGCTTGGCAGTGCATAATTCCTTCAAGAATTTTGCGTAGCGGGGTACTTGCTTAATAGCGTCCAACAGTGGAATATTCACTTCGCATCTTTGGAAGGTGTTGTAGAGATCCTTGATGTTCCTATCTTTCCATACTATCCTGCAAAGCAAGAGGAAAATGGGGTTCATTTTTATATTCAAAAGGGAGAGGAGACTTACCTCGAGGTTCCTCCTCTTGTGTAGATTCCTTTCCCTTGTGCTCAAGTTCTTGTTCCTCCTCTTGTGTAGTATGCTGGATTTCCAACTTCTCCGATTCTTCCAATTCCTTACCATTCCTTAGCTTAATGGCACTTGCATTCTCTCGTGGATTCATCACTGGCTGGGAGGGTAATTTATGGGATCCTTGGCTTCCAACCAATTAAGATTGGTTACAAGTTGTCCCACTTGAATGTTTAAACTTTGAATGCTCGTCCTTGTCTCCTGTTAAAATTTAATAACATTATGACCAAGATCTTGAACAATATTCTCAAGTCTATCAGTAGTAGTAGGGAATTGAGAATTTTGTTGTGGCCTTTGGAATGGTGGTCGGTAGGGTGGTTGATTAGATTGCATTTGTGGTTCCGCTTGGTTCCCATATCTAAAATTTGGATGATCTCTCCATCCTGGGTTGTAAGTGCTAGAGAAAAGGTCATATCTTTGTTGTGGTTGTCCCGGAAATCCGCCCGCAGCGTTTGCTTGCTCACTGGGTTGTTCTTGAAGTGAAGGACATGCGTCGATTGTATGGCTCATGTCTAAGCAAATCCCACATGGCTTAACATTTTTCCCATTTCCTCCTGACATCTGTCGAACAAGAGAGGTTAAACTTATTAATTGTTGTTCAAGGTTAGATACGTTTACCTCAGTTTGTTTCCTTTGAGGTGGTTCAGCCCTAAAGTTGCCAAATTGCTGTGAATTGGCTGCCATGTTAGCTATCAGATTCCTCGCCTCTTCCGGTGTTTTATCTACAAAAGCTCCACCGCTTGCAACATCTACTAGTGTGATGCCCGGGAATTATTGGTGTTAATCCCGGTGTGGTAATAATCCTTAAAGGATTTTAATTGTGGCAATTATGAATTAATTGTGGTTTTGGGACTCCCGGGGATTTTAAATCCGGTTTATGGAGTCGTTGGATCCAAGGGATGAGATTGTATTCTCATCGTGGCGATAACCTTGGAATTTGTTTTGGTGGAATCTGGGGTCCGGAGTACTTTGTACTGGGGCTGGTGATGGAATTTGAGTTGGAGAGTTAATTATTGAAAACAGATGATTTTTAATGAATCATGATGTAGTTGTGGAGGTAATGGTATTTTGGAGCCTTGGAGCTATATATACCTAGTGGACCCGGTATTTCGTTATTATACCAAAATTCTCTCCTCTCTCCTCTCTCTCTCGCACGCCTTCTCTTCCCCAAACCCCTTCATTTCTCCCTTGGAGGAAAATGGCTTGAAGCTTGGCTCGGGAGCCGGAATTTCTCGAAGATAATTTGGTAATCTCCTTCCCCTCGCTTTTATTTTCGTATTGATTATATTTTGGAGGTGTTTGGTTGAGTTTAGGGTTGGTTTGGGTTTTGGGAGATTTTTGTAAAATCCTGAAATCTTATGGGTTTTGTTTTAAAATGGATTATAACCCTTGTTGAGTGTACTGGGGTATTTGTATGTGGTTATTTTCAAGTTGGAGGAAGTTTGGATATGAATGGTGGTGGTTTTTAAGCTTTTAAAAATGGTGATTTTTGAGTTCGCGCAGCGACCGATCGATCGGTGCAAGTGCGTAGCATTGGGTGATTATTTCTGTCTTTACCGATCGATCGGTATAAGCGACCGATCGATCGGTGGGTGGCTAGAGATCGATCAGTAGCTTGGACCGATCGATCGGTGCAAAGCCGTAGCTTAAATCGGATTTATGAACAGTTACCGATCGATCGGTATTGGTGACCGATCGATCGGTAGTGCGATTGTGTAAAATTGTATTTTGGGTTCTCCCTCGGGTTTTGGGGAGCGATTATCGACCATTTACTATTTAATCATCGTGTTGGGATGATTGGGGTCAGATTTCATGCTTGTGCATATGAATTTGGGATTACTCATTGATTATGAGTTATTGAATTGTGTTTAGCACATTTCTTCATCGGACCTCGGGACTGAGGCAGCGTTTGGACTTGAACTACGGAATCATAAGGTACGTATGACGTACGTGTAAGTAATCCAACAATCATGGAACGCAGCGAAATTTAAAAAATTTGGATTACTAAACCGCGGATCTATACATAGGTTATCATATCGGATAAGGATGTACGAAGGTCTCACCCTTGTAGCGTGTTTGAGCAGATTCCACGGAGCAGCACGTCCAACGATCCCGAGTCACGAGCAACACCTCCAAGGTCTTGCCTCAACGGTATCCACACGATCAAATCGGGAAGGGATGTTCAAGAACAAGTTGCTAGATTTGTTTTTGAACAAACAAAACCTCACGGTTACTATAACCGAACAAGGATGGCCGTGAAGATCAAGGCGGCGGCGGCGATGATCTTCGAACAAGGCGGCCGAGTTCTTCTTAAGTATTTAGGTTTTGATGATTGAGATATCAAGGAATGAATTAATCTAATTAATCACCTTGTTATCATTATAAACAATTTAATTAAAGGCTTTCACAAAGCCTCATGGGCTCAAGCCCATGATTATAATTTAATCCTTATAATTAATTAAGACTCCTCTTAATTATTTAATTCATCCCATTAATTTAATTTCCCTTATCGATTTAATCTTTTGTGTGACCCGATAGGATCTTGCAATGTTGGCAGTGACATAAAATCTCATTTTACGTTACAAGCAAAGAGCGGTGTCTAGCAACACATCAAGGCTACCCAAATTACAAGAATGTCAATGACTCGACATAACATTTAGAACTTGTGATAATATTAACCATGTAACTTAATCCCTTTGTCCTTTGTGTTTAGATTGAACACGAGTCATGGAATAGTCATACTCGTATATTCAATCTTTATTTCTTGATCCCCAAGTAGAACTAGAATAAACGAATAAGCTCGATATCTCATATCGACTCATTCGAGCATGGCCATGCATTTTAGTTCTCACTTGATCAAGGGCCAAACACATCTCCTGTTATATAGGAGGGACAAATCCTATCTCGATCAGTCAACATCCCTCTACATAATTCGTAGTGTATCCAATAGTCGCCTTTATAGTTTACCCTGTTACGGGTAACGTTTGACAATATCAAGATACATACCTCCTTATGTTGGGATCTCTGATGATCACAAGTCGTAAGGATTACATACATTATTATCACTATGAGAATTGCATATGACGATCATATAACTATCCATGTTGCATTCTCATGGTGGGTCTGTCCAGTACATCGTTCTCCAACATGTACCCATGTGTTGATTTGATATCTCATATCAATGAACGATTCATCAATCAACACATACTAGTCTCTATGTATTATCATTATCCCTATTCATGATAATACTTGACTAGGGACATTTTTAAGAATAATACAATATTATTCTAAGGACATTAACATATATATTAATTAATATTGCACAGTTAATCGAATAATATATAATAATGAATTGTCTTTCATAAAATCATAAACATTGTATGTCAAAACAATCATCTAATGACTTGTCTTATGGCATATCCCAACAAATCTCCCACTTGCACTAAGACCACTCAGACATATACCTAATGCCTAGAGATCTAGTATGACGATCATGCTTCTGCTGTGACAGTGGCTTCGTCAATGGGTCAGATATGTTATCATCTGTTGGTACTTTGCATATTTTAACATCTCCCCTTTCAACGATTTCTCGAATGAAATGAAAGCGCCGAAGTATGTGCTTGGATCTTTGGTGAGATCTAGGTTCCTTAGCCAATGCGATCGCTCCATTGTTGTCACAATAGAGTTCTATCGGATCTTTAATGCTAGGCACCACTCCAAGTTCAGAAATGAACTTCCTCATCCAAACAGCTTCCTTTGCTGCATCCGAGGCAGCAATATACTCAGCTTCCGTTGTAGAATCGGCTACTGTTTCTTGCTTTGAACTCTTCCAGCTCACAACACCTCCATTTAGGCAATACACATATCCAGATTGCGATCGAAAATCATCTTTGTCAGTTTGGAAGCTTGCATCAGTGTAACCCATTACATTGAGCTCTTCCTCACCTCCATAAATCAAGAATGTATCCTTAGTTCTTCTCAAGTACTTCAGGATATTCTTGACAGCAATCCAGTGACCTTCACCTGGATCAACTTGATATCTGCTCGTCATGCTCAAAGCATACGATACATCGGGACGAGTACATATCATGGCATACATGATAGATCCAATAGCTGACGCATATGGGATCCTACTCATGCGTTGTCTCTCATCTGGTGTTGAAGGACACTGTTCCTTCGAGAGATATATACCATGTGTCATAGGCACGAATCCTTTCTTTGATTCTTGCATGCTAAACCTTTTAAGCACTTTGTCTATGTATGTACTTTGACTTAGGCCGAGAAGCCTTCTTGATCTATCTCTATAGATCTTGATTCCTAATACATAGGTGGCTTCTCCCAAGTCTTTCATCGAAAAGCAGTTCCCTAGCCAAATCTTTACAGATTGTAAGGCAGGGATATCATTTCCAATGAGAAGTATGTCATCTACATACAACACTAGGAAAATGATTACGCTCCCACTGACCTTCTTGTAGACACAAGGTTCATCTTCGTTTTTATAAAACCAAACTCTTTGATTGCATCATCAAAACGAAGATTCCAACTCCGAGAAGCTTGCTTCAATCCATAAATGGATCGTTGTAGCTTGCATATCTTTCCCGCATCCTTTGGATCGACAAAACCCTCGGGCTGTGTCATGTACACATCCTCGAGCAGATTTCCATTAAGGAAAGCTGTTTTGACATCCATCTGCCAGATTTCATAATCATGAAATGCAGCTATTGCAAGTAAGATCCTTATGGATTTAACCATGGCCACTGGTGAAAAGGTTTCATCATAGTCAATACCATGAATTTGTTTGAATCCTTTTGCAACCAGCCGATCTTTATAGGTTTGTACATTACCATCCATATCGGTCTTTTTCTTGAAAATCCATTTGCACCCTATGGGTCGTACCCCTTCAGGTGGATCAACCAAAGTCCATACTTGGTTTGCATACATGGATTCCATCTCAGATTTCATGGCCTCTTGCCATTTCTCAGAATCAGTGCCCATTATAGCTTGTTGATAAGATGACGGCTCATCCTCATCAATAAGTAGTAAGTCACCTTGTTGAGTCACAAGAAATCCATATCTCTGTGGCTCCTGGTGTTCTCTTACAGACCTACGATGGGCTTGTGTCTCTTGAGCAGGTACTTCTTCCACAACAGCTTGCGGTGCCTGCTCTGTTTCCATCTCAATCTCAGGTTCAGTGTTTTCTTGTGGTTGAACTTCACTAAGTTCTATTTTTCTCCCACTGGTTTTTCTAGAAATAAATTCTCTTTCAAGAAATACACCAGTCCGAGCAACAACTACTTTGTTCTCGGTGGGATAATAGAAATAGTATCCTTTCGTTTCCTTAGGATACCCCACAAATAAACACTTATCAGATTTGGGTCCAAGTTTGTTAGTGGCGTGACGTCTAACGAAAGCCTCACAACCCCAAATCTTCATAAAAGACATACTAGGACGCTTCCCAGTCCATATCTCATATGGTGTCTTTTCCACTGATTTAGATGGAACACGGTTCAGTAAGAAAATCGTTGTTTCTAGAGCGTGTCCCCAAAACGATATCGGAAGATCTGCATGACTCATCATTGATCTAACCATGTCTAACAAGGTTCGATTTCTCCTCTCGGATACACCATTCCATTGTGGAGTAAACGGAGGAGTGAGTTGTGGGACTATCCCACACTCCTTTAGATAGTCATGAAACTCTTGGCTTAAGTATTCACCTCCTCGATCTGATCGAAGGATTTTGATACTTTTGCAAAGTTGGTTTTGTACTTCATTCTTGAAATCTTTGAACTTTTCAAAGGTTTCATGCTTATGCTTCATTAGGTACACATACCCATATCTACTGAGGTCATCAGTAAATGTAACGAAGTATTGAAAACCACCTCTAGCTTGTGTACTTATTGGTCCACATACATCACTATGTATTAGTCCCAATAAAACATTTGCCCTTTCAACATGTCCCTTGAAAGGGGCTTTAGTCATCTTGCCCATTAAACAAGATTCGCATGTTTCATATGATTCAAAATCAAATGAATCTAATACTCCATCCTTATGAAGTTTAGATATGCGGTTTTCGTTTATGTGGCCCAAGTGACAATGCCAGAGATAAGTCGGATTACAATCATTATTTTTAATCCTTTTAGTATTTATGTTATAGATAGGCATATCAAGATTTAATAAATAAAGACCATTCACCATTTGTGCACTAGCATAAAACATATCATTTAAATAAATAGAACAACAGTTGTCCTTTATTATAAATGAAAAACCACACTTCTATAACAAAAATACCTGAAGTGGAAGTCACACTTCCTTTCTTTAGATCCTCCAGATATACTTTGCAGTTTCTTTTCCAATGGCCGGTCTCACCGCAATGGAAACAGTTCCCTTCCTTCGCTATCCCTCCCTTTGGTTTCAGTGCAGATGACTTTGGCTTAGATTTAACAAAGACCTTCTTGTTTTTCTTGAAGTTCTTAGCTTTAGTCATTCCTTTGCTCTTATTCACAATAAGAACATTTGTAGTTTTAGACTTCTTGTTATTTGCTTGAAAAGTTGTAAGCATGCCAAGTAACTGTGGTAGTGTCTTCTCAATTTCAATCATATTGTAATTTAAGACAAATTGACTGAAGCTTTCAGGCAACGATTGCAAGATCACGTCAGTGGCCAACTCTTGGTCCAAAGGAAAACCCAGCTTTTCCAGATTCTCAATATACCCAATCATCTTGAGTACATGAGTACCAACCAGACTTCCTTCTACCATTCTACACTGGAATAACGCCTTAGAGACGTCATACCTCTCTTGTCTTGCTTGTTGTTGGTACAGTTGCTTAAGATGCTCGATCATATCAAACGCCTCCATTTCCTCATGTTGCTTCTGAAGCTCGGAGTTCATGGTGGCTAGCATAAGGCACCCAACATCAAGTACATCACTTTGATGCTTCTTGTAAGCATCTTTTTCGGCTCTTGTAGCCGTTAGGGGAGGTTCCTCAGCAGGTAAGGGTTCCTCTAGGACATATTGTTTCTTTTCTTGTTTGAGGACTATCCTCAAGTTCCTATGCCAGTCTAGGAAATTTGTCCCATTTAATTTGTCCTTCTCAAGGACCGATCGCAGTGATAAAGTGCTTGTTACGTTGTTAGTTGCCATGGATATCTACAATATAAATATGCAAAATAAGTTTATGATTTAATCATTTAACATGGTCTTATATTAAATGATGCTCCCACTATTTTGTTTAAAAAATATCAACCCTCAAAACCATTAGTGGGCCAAGATCCGTATTTCGCCTAATCTTGAGTTAGCTTTGGCTAATCGCCCAAGACTCGGTTATTTAGGTAGACAACACTTTGTCAATTATATCACATATAATTCTTGGATAGTTGGACGAACAACGCTTTGTTCAATTCATCAAATGAATTATTATCCAACCCATGCCTCTAGGTTCCCAATCCTATTGAGATAACCTAGTTAAGTCGTACCCAATTTAAAGTATAACGGATATCACTTTTATCCTTTCGCGCCTTACTAAGATTGCCACGGTGCTTTGCTTCGGCAAACCCACACATGTACAATCGAAGTTTTTGACGAGTACTTTTAATTTTGGAAGACATCTAAAACTTAATATTTTAGAGGGATTTATTGATCTCATGATTAGTTTGATAATTTAAAATATGTCCACTACATATAGTTGTATACATAACTACATATATGTGTAATACAATTATCAATCTAAAGCATAAGATAAATCATGCATCAACACACATAATTAAACGTGACATGGTTGTAGCCCCTACTAACGATTTTCTCAAGCCAATGAGAAAACCCTAAGAGTCAACCTAAGGTAACTTCACAAGCACCTTCCTTTGGCTCCAATTTGTGAATGGCCTCCTCATCCCGGCACGATGCTCCATCTTCATTGATCACCATCAATAAAATAAACTACACTATTTACAAGATATAGAATTCCTCGATTCACATTCGAGGGGAACATAGGGGAGGGATTACATTTAGAATAAAATAGAGAAGGCACGACACGCAGGTCGTATTATAAATTACAAACATTCACAAATCCTATCTAATAGGTCAAAGGGCTATAACCATGCACCATGCTCAAACAACACATAAAGCATGCATTAACATTTAATTAATTAAATTCTAAACATTTTAAATTTAATTCTTATTAAAACTGCAAAATAAATTTCGAAAAATTATCGTACGCTCGGGACATCACATGCCACGAACTAAAAATGACTAAACCATGAACCATCATGATTCAAATCATCATAGACCATGGCTGGACCAATCATGGGCCTAGGGTTCGAAACCGTAGCCCATGGCCGAACCATGGCTCGGGTGCGGCGCCGCTAGGGTTCCAAACCCTAGCCGCCAAGCACCATTTTGTTTTTCCATCGAGCCAACATGGTTTGAAACGCCAGCAAAAGGGCGACGATGGCCGAGCCCATGCACGGCTACTAGGGTTCGAAACCCTAGCCGTCATGAGCTAGCCGTCACGAGCCAATGGGTTCTAAACCCTAATCAAGTTTTGACACTTCCATGCACAATTATTAGCCACAACGACTAAGCCATCTCGAGCCAAGGGTTCAAAAACCCTAGCCCTCATGTGGCAGCCGTGTGTCATTTGTGATGGTGGTGGTCGAACCATCTCATGCTTTGGGCTCGGTTTTGCGCCTTCATGTATCGTATACAACAAACATCAATTATATCAAATATAATTTCATGATAATTTCACAAACTTAACATTAACATATCATATATGTTCATACAGTTTTAAATAGCATGCAATATTAATCTAAATATGATTAAACTATTTAACCACATAAATCCGATATGAGCCTTGTACACGGCTCTGATACCACTGTAAGTAATCCAACAATCATGGAACGCAGCGGAATTTAAAAAATTTGGATTACTAAACCGCGGATCTATACATAGGTTATCATATCGGATAAAGGATTTACGAAGGTCTCACCCTTGTAGCGTGTTTGAGCAGATTCCACGGAGCAGCACGTCCAACGATCCCGAGTCACGAGCAACACCTCCAAGGTCTTGCCTCAACGGTATCCACACGATCAAATCGGGAAGGGATGTTCAAGAACAAGTTGCTAGATTTGTTTTTTAACAAACAAAACCTCACGGTTACTATAACCGAACAAGGATGGCCGTGAAGATCAAGGCGGCGGCGGCGATGATCTTCGAACAAGGCGGCCGAGAGCTTCTTAAGTATTTAGGTTTTGATGATTGGGATATCAAGGAATGAATTAATCTAATTAATCACCTTGTTATCATTATAAAAAATTTAATTAAAGGCTTTCACAAAGCCTCATGGGCTCAAGCCCATGATTATAATTTAATCCTTATAATTAATTAAGACTCCTCTTAATTATTTAATTCATCCCATTAATTTAATTTCCCTTATCGATTTAATCTTTTGTGTGACCCGATAGGATCTTGCAATGTTGGCAGTGACATAAAATCTCATTTTACGTTACAAGCAAAGAGCGGTGTCTAGCAACACATCAAGGCTACCCAAATTACAAGAATGTCAATGACTCGACATAACCTTTAGAACTTGTGATAATATTAACCATGTAACTTAATCCCTTTGTCCTTTGTGTTTAGATTGAACACGAGTCATGGAATAGTCATACTCGTATATTCAATCTTTATTTCTTGATCCCCAAGTAGAACTAGAATAAACAAATAAGCTCGATATCTCATATCGACTCATTCGAGCATGGCCATGCATTTTAGTTCTCACTTGATCAAGGGCCAAACACATCTCCTGTTATATAGGAGGGACAAATCCTATCTCGATCAGTCAACATCCCTCTACATAATTCGTAGTGTATCCAATAGTCGCCTTTATAGTTTACCCTGTTACGGGTAACGTTTGACAATATCAAGATACATAACTCCTTATGTTGGGATCTCTGATGATCACAAGTCGTAAGGATTACATACATTATTATCACTATGAGAATTGCATATGACGATCATATAACTATCCATGTTGCATTCTCATGGTGGGTCTGTCCAGTACATCGTTCTCCAACATGTACCCATGTGTTGATTTGATATATCATATCAATGAACGATTCATCAATCAACACATACTAGTCTTTATGTATTATCATTATCCCTATTCATGATAATACTTGACTAGGGACATCTTTAAGAATAATACAATATTATTCTAAGGACATTAACATATATATTAATTCATATTGCATAGTTAATCGAATAATATATAATAATGAATTGCCTTTCATAAAATCATAAACATTGTATGTCAAAACAATCATCTAATGACTTGTCTTAAGACATATCCCAACAGTACGAGCATAACCCTTTATTATAATTGCAATTGTTGAGTGCATGGTACACTGTATTACAATAAATCTATATGGAAATGCATGGTATATGGTATTAGCAATAAACGGATAATGGAATACATGGTTTATGGTAATTGCTACAATCAGATATATATGCATTGGGAATTATATGGTGCCGCTTTTGAGCGAGCAATGATTGGGATGTTGTCGCATTTGAGCGAACATCGGTTATGACTCCACTGCTGTTGAGCATGCGTGAGAATGAAATGCCGCTATTATAGAGCGAGCAATGAAATATAACTATGGAACCATAAGTGAGATATATGGAATACCTGTAATCATTGTTTAATGATTTGGTATTATTGATTATGATATCGGTATATGGCAAATGGATTTGTTAATCAATGAAATGATTATCTGGCATTTGGGAATTTGATGGTTTCAGTTATTTTGAGAACAGGGACGGTACAGGGAATCCCGGATGAGGATGATGCCATCCAAGGGAGTATCTTTTATATTTCATAGCATTTACATTTTTGTAAATTATGAATCGTATTATTGTGATTATTGGATTGGGATATTGGTATGCTCACCCCGTGTGGGGGCTGTCTCTGTTGGGGCACGTGATTTGGTACATCGATGGCTTTGGAGTTGAGCTCGAGCTATGGAATGGAGGTGCTTCCAGGGATCGAAGTACCAGTGACGGTTTTATACATTAGATACACACATACTTATTTGATGCTCGCATGTGAGTACTATGATGTGTAAATGGCATGTATAAAAAGGCAAGGGCCTTTCTCTCTTCATTTATGAGTTTCATTTAATTATTTATTGAATTGCTAAATGAACTGAGAATAAGTTAGTGTATTATAATGGTTCATGATATGTATGTGGACTAGGTTGGGGGAAAGTAGACATTATATGGAATAATGTAAAGAATTTTATTATTGGCATGATTTGCTATGGTGATAGGTGGTTATTCCCCCTACATGTATGATTACATGCACTAAAT
This sequence comes from Haberlea rhodopensis, assembly GCA_907163345.1. Taxonomy (NCBI): domain Eukaryota; kingdom Viridiplantae; phylum Streptophyta; class Magnoliopsida; order Lamiales; family Gesneriaceae; genus Haberlea; species Haberlea rhodopensis. The sequence continues at coordinate 48,781 of CAJQUN010000950.1, forward strand.
GCTTGGATTAATACACTAATAACGGGTTAAGGGCACGTGGGTCCTTACATTAGTGGTATCAGATTAGTGGTTTGCTCTTTGGGGCTGTCGAGGGCCTAGGAACATGTTAATGGGAATGAGAAGCACATACTTATGCATTATGGTAGTTAGTGTTGTCTGGCACAACTATTTTGCTTATGTGCGTTTATGATATGTGATCATAGTGGAACAATTATATGTCATGACATCTATGGAATCATAATATAATCTGTTGATTATGATTGTGAGTTGTGGCACAGGGACAACCAAATGGAGCATTTTGAAATGCATGGGGATACAGGAAGTACTTTGTACCCATGGTTTATGCATTTACTCATTATAATCATATTGTGATGAATATGGATTATTATATGCTCATGGTTTGGGATTGTTCCTGTAGGGACGCTATGACATGAAGGGCTAAGGCCAGGGTTGAAAGACACGAAACGGTAACTTGCATTTTATATACAACATGGATTATGCATTGTGATTGCATATATATATTGGAGTGATGATTTTAATACTTTGCCGTCAAATATTGAAGCGAGGGTATTGCCGCATGTCACATTTGAGCGAGGTGCATTAAAATACACTCATTGTGGTTGTATATATTGGAGTGATGATTTTAATGCTTTGCCGCCAAATGTTGAAGCGAGGGTATTGCCGCATGTCACATTTGAGCGAGGTGCATTAAAATACACTCATTGTGGTTGTATATATTAGAGTGATGATTTTAATGCTTTGCCGCCAAATGTTGAAGCGAGAGTATTGCCGCATGTCACATTTGAGCGAGGTACATTAAAGTACACTCATGGTGATGTATATTGGGATATGGAATATGCATTATGTTGCCGGTATAGATGGAATGCTTGGTGAATATCCCATGAGTCGTTGTTATGGATGAGTGATGATTTTAAATGCTTTGCCGATGTCACTTGACGCGATGATAGAATACTTGCCGCTGTCATATCGTAGCGAGGAAAGAACATTTGCCGCCAAATGTTGAAGCGAGGGTATTGCCGCATGTCTCATTTGAGCGAGGTTATTCGATGCCGCTGATATGTCAAAGCGAGGGTATTAGTGCCGCGGTCACGACAAGCGAGGTGCATTAAAATACACTACTTTAACAAGACTAGGGATCGGCTATTCTATTGGCGATGGTTTATGCCGCCGGGTATTCATAGCGATGGTTCATTCCGCTATTCTTTTGGTGATGGTTTATGCCGCCGGGTATTCATAGTGATGGTTCATTCCGCTATTCTATTGGTGATGGTTTATGCCATCGTGTATCTTAGTGATGGTGCATTCCGCTAGTTTATTGGCGATGGTTCATGCCGCCGGTATTATATAACGACGGGTCATTCCGCTACATCTATTGGCGATGGTTCATGCCACCAGGTATTATATAGCGACGGGTCATTCCGCTACATCTATGGAGATGGTTCATACTGCCGGATATCTATAGCGATGTTTTATGCCACTGACTCTATGGCGAGGAATCATGCCGCTGATTCTATAATGATGGGTTATACCGCTATGTACGTAGCGCTGGACTACGCCACCTACGAGTGATGGGTGCTGATTGTGTACCACTGTTGGACGACAGAGACAAGTATGCCGCTATCTTGTTAGCGATGAGGTATGGTATATTACTGTTTTATTAGCATTATTGTGGATGGCATGCGTTGATATACATATACCGTCACGTGTTTGACGATGAGATTATGCACGTCGTGTGTCGACATGTACCGTCACGAGTTGACGATGTTGTTTTGGGTGTCATATGTTGACAGGTACCGTCACGGGATGACGATGGCATAGTGGATGTCTATGTAGATGCGTAGCGTCATTTCAATGAATAATACATTTATGTATATGTAGTTAGTCATAAGGTTTGAGTGCTGATGGTGAGCACAGGGCAGCGTCTGGGTCACTAGTTGACGAGACCATTATGCCGAGCGGGTGCTCGGTGAATTATTGGGTGCGCCGTACAGGAAGTGTACCGCAGCACATATTTGAGTTAAATATTTTACGAGTAGTGGTACCTTTGGGTATACTCGTTGGAATGGCTATGGCCAAGTGACTGGTAATAGGTGTAGTTATTGAGAAAACTACTTGCTTATACTGAGGTGACATGTTGTGGGCATGATCACACCCACCCCTGAGGGTGTGGAGTAAATCCTACGGAATTAGGATTGCTTTGTGGTTAAGTAAGGACACCGGGATGTCCGTGGTGCTTTGGCACTTTAGAGAAATGTTGGGTGATGACCCACTACTCTAAATGGATGTTACAGTATGGCATACTGAGTGGAACGTACGATACGTTGGTAGGCTTGGTATAAGCCTATGGAGGCAGCGACTTGCTAGCCAGGTATCATTGCAGTGCTATAGTGGGCATGTAATAGCCATTCTACTGCTCGTTGGATTCAAGTTTGGTAAATCGTACGGTGATACGACGAGGGTTATGGTAGACTCTTGTAGTCTCTAGGTGGCATGATGATTGAGGCAGGGAATACCTCACGGGGACGTTTAAACGTCAAATGTTTTGAGGGACTTGTACTGGGACAGCTCAATTTTGTTGGGAATACCAACGTGAGTGTTGACAAGTCGTTACTAGCTCTGATTGAGCATCTTTGCATATGGAATGCAACGGGAGTCACAATTGGAATTGCGGGATATAGTTAGTGGGGTAACACTACTATATTAATTTTATCTCTTGGAGAGATTTGGATTGTACTATCATGGAGACAGCTGGTATCGATCGTGGGTTGATTGTAAATCAGCCATGGTAATCATTACTGGTGTTAGAACGAGCAATGGATTTCTTACCTTTCGGTGAGACGTTCGAGGAGACGTCTCTGTGGAAATGCTCGAGATTGTGGAGTACTATGGCATTAGTACAGAGCATCATTAGGATGAGTATACATGGCGTATACGGGTTTTGATTTGGTAATAGTGGCTTTGATGCACTATTTTGAACCAGTTGCGTTATTTGGTTCCGAGATATATTTTAGTATAAATATATCCAGTTTTCCGAAAGGTGGTTCGAGGTTGGAGGGTCATAGGTCATGACACTTCCCTTGTGAGGAAGGCGGTATTGATGTACCTACCGACTGGGAATCTTGGGGAGATTCAATGAGTCGGTTTGTGTGGTGTTGATGTTGGAATCACACCATTGGTCGTTGGTCTGTCAATCATTATTCTCCACGAGGTGAGAATAGCTGGGGATTGACAGTTGGTTATGGGACTTTGGGTATGATTGGAGATACCCGAGCCTATTGCATTGAGTATGCATGTTGTGTTGGTACTTGGGCATGTATGTGTGTACGAATGCCCGTGTTTCGGTACTTGTTGAGTATCGGATTAGTATGCTTGGCTTACGAATCTCTGGTGAGAGATTTTGGCACCTTGAGATTGGTAATCTTGATGGCGCGATGTATTCTGAGGAATAATCGTGAGGTCCGGTTGACTTCCCTCGAGGAGGGATTGTCGTGTTTTGGGACCATGGTAATTCTTGCTGGTTAATTATATAGCCTCCCTATGTTAGGATTGTTGAATCCTATGGTAAATGAGGGATGGCCAGAATTCGGATTGGATAAGTGTCGTGGTTGACACGTGTGGCGGGAATGCAATTGGGTTTGTTAATGGATTTGTTAATCAATGTAATATTTAACTGGCATTTGGGAATTTGATGGTTTCAGTTATTTTGAGAATAGGGACGGTACAGGGAATCCCGGATGAGGATGATGTCATCCAGGGAGTATCTTTTATATTTCATAGCATTTATAATTTTGTAAATTATGAATTGTATTATTGTGATTATTGGATTTGGGATATTAGTATGCTCACCCCGTGTGGGGGCTGTCTCTGTTGGGGAAGGTGATTAGGTACATCAATGGCTTTGGAGTTGAGCTCGAGCTATGGAATGGAGGTGCTTCCAGGGATCGAAGTACCAGTGACGGTATTGAGCACCGTGTTTTATACATTAGATACACACATACTTATTTGATGCTCGCATGTGAGCACTATGATGTGTAAATGGCATGTATAAAAAGGCAAGGGCCTTTCTCTCTTCATTTATGAGTTGCATGCAATTATTTATTGAATTGCTAAATGAACTGAGAATATGTTAGTGTATTATAATGGTGCATGATATGTATGTGGACTTGGTTGGAGGAACTAGACATTATATGGAATAATGTAAAGAATTTTATTATTGGAATGATTTGCTATGGTGATAAGTGGTTATTCCCCCTACATGTATGATTACATGCACTAAATGCTTGGATTAATACACTAATAACGGGTTAAGGGCACGGGGGTCCTTACAACTATATTCCTGTCACTAGACAACAAACCTTCATAATAGTATTGAATGAGGAGATGTTCACTTATCTGATGTTGTGGGCAGCTTGCACACAACTTTTTGAAACGTTCCCAATATTCTTGAAGTGTTTCTCCAGTGAATTGCCTAATGCTGTAGATCTCCTTTCTTATGTTGGCGGCTCTTGATGCTGGAAAATTCCTAGAAACCTACAGAGCCAAGCTAAAGCTCTTTTTCTCTTACGACTCGAACAGGCAGGACCTATCTCGACAGTTGAGAGTTTTTCAAGAAAGATCCTCTTCAAATCGTTCCATGTAGTGATCGAGCTGGATGGTAAATAGAATGCCAATCCTTCGCAGTGTCCTTTAGTGAGAAAGGAAAAGCTCTCAGCTTGATTTGTTCCTCAGTGATCCCAGTTGGTTTCATGGTGGTGCAAACCACGTGAAACTCCATTAAGTGTTTATGATGATCTTCACCTGCAAGACCATGAAACGAGGGTAAGAGATGTATTAAACCAGACTTTAATTCAAAATTGATATTAGTAGCAAGAGTAGGAAAAGTAATGGAGAGGGGCTGCTGATCCAAGTTAGGATTTGCTAGCTGTCTCAGACTGGTTCTCTGCCATAGTAATTCGTTCTTCTTTCTTGTCTCCTACGAGTATTTCTCCTACGTCGATGTAGGGTTCTTTCAATCTCAGAAACGTATTGATATTCGTCTCCCTCTGAATGATATCCTGTGTGCATGAATAAACAAGACTAGTATAGGAAGACAAATAGCAATATCTAGTGGTTAAACAAAAATTAGCACAAAATAAAAATGCTTCCCCGGCAACGGCGCCAAAATTTGGTCGCGCTTATCGTGTACGCCTAAATTAACCCTTCTTAGTTAACAACAAATTAATGTAGCAATGTAAGTAGGGATCGATCCAACAGGGAAGTGAGTATCTTTGTGCTAACAAGTATCAAAATAGGGGGATTTTGAGAGTAGTAATTATCTAAAATTATGTAGGATGCAAGATTGAAATAAATTAGGAATAAATCAATTAAAGAGAGATATTGGTTTCGATTGACGCTACCATTGGAATTCGTTTATTCATTCATCGATTTTCTCACATATGTAATTTTTGTGCATGAATATTCACCATTGAAGATTTAACTCCTATCCCACCTTAAATTTAGTTAAATCAAAAACAGCATCCACATTTAACCCTTATCGATTAATCAATCATAACAACAGCAGTTAAGATTTAAACTAACGATAGCATATGAACAAGTAGGATTGATGAAGCTAAACAACATAAACAACATCAGTTTATGTTTAATCTAGTCAAACGTTTTCCCTAGGAATTTAATAATCTCAACAGCAGAGAATTATCAATCCTAGTTGCTTCTCAAATTCAATTAATCAAACAATTACGGATTTGATATCAAACTTAGCATTAGATTGTATGAAAAATTATTAGGTAGCTACTCTAACAATCAACAACACAATCATGGCATGAATAAAAGAAAAACTTATGATATTCAATAAAAATCACCAATTCAAAACAACAATCTCTTGAATAAATTAAATCCCAATGGTTTTGTCTTCCTCAACCAATAGGATGAGTTTAGCTATTCATAATCAATGCAAAAATAACAAAATAATGTATGTAAATCATAAACAAAAACTAAGACAAACTAGAATAGTCGCCACTCGTCGAGGTTGCAATACCGCCTTTGTGTCGATTCTTCAATCCGTCTTCAAAACTTTAAAGTAAATTTTTGTTCTAAGTCTGTTAGTTCCGAACTTTATCGATGAGATTTTAAAGATGACAAAACATATCAGACCGGATCGAGAGAAATCAGACTGACCAGATCGATAGCTCAAAACAGAACAAGCTGATAAGTCATATCACATATCAGACCGGATCGATAGATATCAGACTGACTAGATCGAAGCTTCAGATCGATCTCAATCTTTATCAGATCAGAGCAGTCAAGGATGCACAAAGAATGGCTCTTCAGTCCGAATCATTAACGGCTATTTATTGTAGCATTTAATGTCGTAATTAATGCTACAAAGGACCAAAGACTGAAGATTGCCATAAAAGGTAAGAAGACAAAGAAGAGCTTACCTGACAATCGCCAAAAGCATGAACCAGAACGGCAAGTATCCTGAAGAAGAAGACTGTAGCTTACTCAGAGATTAAGCAGAGTCAAGAGTTGCACATTAAGGGAAATAATGTCGTTGGTACATGCAACTATAAAAGGATGCAACAACAATACAAAAACGACACAAAACGATACAAGACTCAACAATACAGATAAAGAAAGACTCTCGCTGATCAATCAAAAACTGCACAAGCTTACAAGCTCAGAAGCTCTCGAGCTGAAATTATTCTTAAGCACGATTACATTGTAATATTTGATCATTTAGGATCATTGTGCGCATCTTGTGTATTCTGTATTGAAAAATAGAAGTGAGAAACAAATTGTAACTGTCAGACAGAGAGTGTCTGAACAGATCGAGTGACTAGGAGTTTCAGTCTGGTAGTGAGGTAAATCCAGCTGAATCGGGTTTATACAACAGGATTGTATAAATCAAAGTCTTCTAGTAGAAACCTTCCTTAATTGGAAGAAGGGGAGACGTAGAAGGATTACACCACCTTCGAACTTCCAGAAACATATTCTGTGTTCTTATCTTTCTGCACTCGTTCTTTCATTCAAGCCATCGAGCCGTTCTTACAAATATAAAAACAGACCGTTCCGCACTTATACATTCAGTGGTCTGTTCTATAAAAGAGTTCATTAAGAAACAGATTTCTTTCACTAATCCGAAAGAAATCACAAGGGATTAAATTTTACAAGGAGTGTTCATTCACCCCCCTCTAAACACTCCGGACCGATCCTAACAAGTGGTATCAGAGCCAGGTTATCTTAATCAGCACAAAGACACTTGAGCTGATGGCATCATTCAACAAAATTCCTATGTTCTCAAAAGAAGACTATGATGACTGGAGAATCAGAATGCAAGCTCATCTGGCAGCTCAGGATGACGATATGTGGTTCGTCATCACTGATGGACCAATGAAGATTCTGAAAGTCAATACAGCAGTCACCATTACTGGTGGAGAACCACAAATGGTAGAGAATGACAGATCCCTCTGGACGAATGAGGAAAGAAAGAAAGCAAATCTCGACAACGTTGCCAAAGACATCTTGTTCAAGACATTGGACAAGAACATGTTCAGCAAAATCAAAATGTGCTCTACTGCCAAAGAAATTTGGGAGAAGATAGCACAGCTATGTGAAGGCAACGACCAGACCAAAGAAAACAAGCTGATTGTTGCTCTTCAAAGATTTGAGAGCATAAAGATGAAGAGTGGAGAAACTCTAAACGAGTTTGATGAAAGAGTCACTGGTATCATTAATGAACTAAATGGTCTGGGCAAGGAATACTCAAACAGAGAGATCGCTCTGAAAGTTATGAGAGCCCTGCCAAAAGAATGGGATGTTAAGACCATTGCAATGAGGGAGTCCAAAGATCTGAACAAGGTTGAACTTCATGATCTGTTCGCAGATCTTAAAGCATATGAGTTCGAACTGATAAGCAGAGGTGAAGCAGAGACATTCATCTCTCAACCAAACAAAGCACTGGCATTTATCCCAGACCAGATCGCCTCCACATCAGATCGATCTATCGAACAGATAAGTAATGATGCTATGTCATTATTTATCAAGAAATTTGGTAAATTCATGTCTAAAAATAAGAGGAACTTTAAACCCTCTCATCATTATAAGTCAAGAAAGGACGATGCTGTTAATGATCAGGCTTGCTACAATTGTGGTAGACCGGACATTTCATTGCAGATTGCACCAGACCGAAGAAAGACGAACGGAAGGAGAAGCATCGCGATGACAGGAAAAAGAAGCACTACAAAGACCGCAAAAATCATGGAAAGTCCCAAAAGGTCCTAGTAGCTGAAGAAGGAAACATCAAGTGGGCTCAGACTGACTCCGATTCAGAAAGCTCCGAATATTCTTCCAGCGAAAGCGAAGAAGATATTCAATGTCTAATGGCAGACGAAGAGATGAGTCAGACAGGCGAGGTATTTGATTTTGACTCAAATGAATTTACACGTGAAGAGCTCATGTCCTCACTGCAAGACATGGCTAATGATTATAGGATCTTAGCTGAATCATTTGAGAAAAAATAAAGCTAAAGTCAATGATCAAATGGATGAGCACAACAAACCAAGCTGCTCTGAGCAGGGTGAGTGCAACAATCTCCAGATCGAGCTGAATAAGCTGAAAATCTCCTATGATCAGCTCCATGAAGAAAATAAGAGAATTAGCACACAAAATGCTAAGCTTTCTCATATATTCAAAACATGGACAAAATCCAGAACATCTTTGGAAGAATTGCAAGATGTACAAAGAAACGTTGGTGATTTCACCGGCATAGGCTTTGACACCAAAGAATCCACCAAAGATGAATCTGAACTGTTGCTGGTAAAGAACAAAATCAAACAAATGACATTTGTTAAATCCAGCACAGTATATGAGACTGAAGCACCTACGATTCAAACGGGAGTCTCTTTCGTGAATCAAGGTTTGAGAAAATGAATTGGATATGTCAACCAAGCCAAAGAAAAGGCACCAGCAAGCTTTGCGTCTTTCAGACCAAATCTAAGGGTGCAAGATCGAAGGCAAGGAAGACAATACAATTACTATAATTCAAAACCAGTTCAACGAAGATATAGACTACCCCATGAGAATCAAAGGTTTCCATATCACACACATTATCACACACAACATCGAAACAGACCAGCTCACAGCACACCACACACACAAAAGCCATTAAAGCTGATACAGGTGTGGGTTCCCAAAGGGCTAATCCGTTCTGGACCCAAATAGGATTGGGTACCAACAATAAATATGTTTGATGAAAGGTACCGAAGAAACTTGCATCAGACTGGTACTTGGACAGCGGGTGTTCTCGTCACATGACTGGAAACATCGAGCTGCTGTCTGAAGTCACAGAATGTACTGGACCCAAGATCATTTTCGGGGATAACTCAAAGGGTAAGACCATGGGCAAGGGTAAGATTGTCCATGGTAACATTATTATCAATGATGTGCTGTTAGTTGAAAATCTGTGCTATAATCTGATTAGTATAAGTCAACTTTGTGATAATGGTTATGCTGTAGAATTTCACAAACACACTTGCACTATTAAATCATCAGACGGTATAACCATGCTTGTAGGAATCAGGAATGGAAATACATATAAGATCAACTGGAATTTTGCTCAACCTGATAATCCTACTTGCTTCATCGCTAACAATGATAATAAACACTGGCTATGGCATAAACGCTTGAATCATATCAATTTTAAGACTATTTCTAGCCTGTGTAAACATGATTTAGTTATCGGTCTGCCCAAGATCAACTTTGCTAAGGATAAGATCTGCGAAGCTTGCCAAATGGGCAAACAGATCAGATCATCCTTCAAAAACAAGAATGCCAAATCCTCCTCCCGTTGTTTAGAACTATTGCATATGGACTTGTTTGGTCCTATACCAATAACAAGTTTAGGGGGAATGCGGTATACTCTTGTTGTTATTGATGATTACTCACGCTTTACATGGACTATATTTTTTAGCAGTAAAGATCAGACCGGTCCGAAGTTGATCAAGCTGATGAAACGCACTCAGAATGAGAAATCATCCAGCATAGACAGGATTCGAAGTGACAAAGGCACTGAGTTTTCAAATCAGAATCTTGAATCCTTTGTAGAAGATCATGGAATTAAGCATGAGTTTTCAGCCGCTCAAACTCCTCAACAGAATGGAGTTGCAGAACGAAGAAACATAACGCTCAAAGAAGCAGCAAGAACAATGCTTGCTGATTCTGGAATTTCACAAAAGTTCTGGGCAGAAGCTGTAAATACTGCATGCTACACTCAAAATCGGTCTATGATTAACAAGAAGATTCAATCTCACTCCATATGAAATATGGACTGGTAACAGACCGTCTATTTCTCACCTTCATGTATTTGGCTGTAAATGCTTCGTTCACAACAATGGTCAAGAGACAATCCACCAGAACCTGAAGTACCAGCCAGATCGGATCAAGGCAATGAAGCTTCTTCAGATCGAGCCGATCCGGATGATCCAAACTCTCATATCAAAGCAGATGCTGATCATACCACTACTACTACTCATCCGGCTGGACCAGACAATCCAGAGTCAAGCTATCGATGGACTAAGAGGCATCCACCTAATCTAGTGATTGGAAGTCCCTATGCACCGATTAGAACCATAGGACAGATGATGGATGAATTCACTCATGCTGCCTTCATCTCAACTCTGGAACCTAAGAAGATCGATGAAGCTCTGACTGATTTCAACTGGATTAAGGCCATGCAAGAAGAGCTTAATCAATTCGAACAAAATCAAGTTTGGAGTCTAACCCCCAGACCAAGCGATCTGCCTGTTATTGGAACCAGATGGGTTTTCAGAAACAAGCTGGACGCAGATGGAACTGTGATTAGAAACAAGGCCAGACTGGTGGCACAAGGATTCCGACAAGAAGAAGGAATTGACTTCGATGAATCTTTTGCACCAGTCGCCAGACTTGAAGCAATCAGAATCTTTCTTACATATGCTGCCTTTAAAGACTTCAAGGTATATCAGATAGACGTCAAGAGCGCCTTTCTTAATGGTAAGCTTCAGGAGGAAGTTTACATTGAGCAACCTCCTGGATTTCAGAACCACTCATTCCCTAATCATGTATACCTACTGAATAAAGCAGTATATGGTCTGAAACAAGCACCAAGAGCCTGGTATGACACTCTATCTCAATTTTTGCTGAACCATGATTTTCAGATCGGCTCAGTAGATAAAACTCTCTTTAAATTTATTAAGGGGGAACATACCCTGTTAGTTCAGATTTATGTTGATGATATAATCTTTGGGTCAACTAACCCCAAATTATGCGAGAAATTTTCCAAGTTGATGCAGGGACAGTTTGAGATGAGCATGATGGGAGAACTCTCATTCTTTTTGGGTCTCCAAGTCAAACAGCTCAGCAATGGTATTTTCATCAACCAAACCAAGTATACCAAAGAGCTGCTTAAGAGATTCGGAATGGAAACATGCTCAACTGCATCCACTCCAATGAGTCCTACAATCAAGTTATACAAAGACGAAGGGGGAACGGCAGTCGAAGTGACTATGTATAGAGGACTAATCGGATCGCTCTTATATCTTACAGCGAGCCGGCCTGATATTATGTTCTCAGTCTGTATGTGCGCCAGCTTTCAGTCAGAACCAAAGCAATCACATTTTATTGCTGCTAAGCGTATTCTGAAATACTTGAAAGGATCTCAGAACGTTGGTCTTTGGTACTCCAAAGATTCTAACTTCAGCTTGATCGGATATTCAGACGCAGACTACGCTGGCTGTAAAATTGATCGTAAAAGCACCAGTGGAACATGTCAATTTCTAGGTGAAAGATTGATCTCTTGGTTCAGTAAGAAGCAAACATCAATTGCCACATCTACAGCTGAAGCAGAATATCTTGCCGCTGGAAGCTGTTGCGCTCAAATGCTCTGGATTCAACACCAGCTCAAAGACTATGGCATCCAAGCTGTTGACTCTCCGATATTTTGCGACAACACAAGTGCAATCGCTATAACATATAATCTAGTTCTGCACTCTCGAACAAAGTATATTGATATAAGACATCATTTTATTCGAGATCATGTTGGCAAAAAGGAGATTCGGATCGAGCACATATCAACAGAGCAGCAAGCAGCAGACATCTTCACCAAACCGCTCCCTGAGGCTAAGTTTAATTATTTCCGTCAAATTCTTGGTTTAATTGACTTATCTTGATAGTTTAGATGTTTTCTTCTTTTCGCGTTTAAATATTTTTGTTGGCACAGATCGATAATACAATGTTCAGAAAGACACAGACCGGTCCGAACTTTCAGACCGATCTATGTCAATCTGATGTTATCCTATGATCTGTCTGGATAATAAATCTTTTATTTTGTATTTATTTAAAACAAAAACAGCCCGGACTGATTGCATTTTAACCGCCTTATCTTTCTTTTATCCTGACCGTTTATTTTGAATTATTTATTTATCAGTCTTCGAGATAAAGACACGTGTCTTCTCTCTCTTATTTAGCGGGCTGAACATTTCATTTTCATTCACTTTTTACCATTTACCGCTGTCTGCTTTCTAACTCTCTCATATCCTCTCAAAACTCTTCGTATATTTTTTTTCCATTTTACTCCAATGGCTACCATAACTCACAACTCTCTCTCCGTTGAGTTCAATTATATTTACAGGGCTGAAGATGCATAGATGGTCTCCATTTTCCGAGCTTTGGAATCGTCTGGATTACGGAATTTTCTGGAGTGTGGCATGGTGGTTTACGAATCAGAGATTCGTGAAATGTTTGCCAATGTTGTATCCCAGAAGACATCTATCTCCACCTCTGTAAAGGGCAAAACATTTGAAATCTCGCCGATGACGCAGGCCAAGACCTTTGGTCTTCCCAACTCCGGACTGACTGAGTTTGGGCAGATTCCTCAAGCCTCTCTCACAGCTCTTCAGGGGAAGATTTCTATCTTTGGCCACCGCCTGTAGCCCTCATTCAAAAAGAAGGAAATGCTCTTTCATTTCCAGGTGCTGTGCGAAATTGTGGGCAAGCCATTATTGGGCAAAGCTGGAAGTTTTGACGCCGTCACTGCCGAGAAGTTCAGAGCCATGGCTGCTATTGTTTCCGGACAGAAGATGAACTGATCCGTGATTCTATTTGGAGTTCTGATGGAAACAGTGATTGCCTCCAAACAGGCCGTCTGCTTTGCTGTTCCTCTCAGCAAGCTACTGGAAACTTTGGACATTGAGCTGGGGAAGCAGTCTTCTCTGAGTCCCTTCAAAATTCTCAACTCCAAATGGCTAGCACTGCTGAAGTCCAAGAGTGCTCCACCTACCCCTACTGATCTGGTGGCAGTCAAGATTGAGAAGGGAGAAGAACAGGCTGCTGTTCGCAAACCTCGGGTCAAGCGAAAGTTAACTATCCAGACTGACTCTGAAGAAACTCAGTCTGCTCCCTCGCCACCAGCCAAGCCCCTTCCCAAGAAGCCAAGAACCCAGATTACCAAGCCAATCAAAACCCTACCTCTCAAAGCCTTACCCATATTGCCTCCAACAAAAGCCACCCCTGCACCCCAACCTACAACCCAAATTTCAACCACTTCAACCATTGCACCCAATGTAACCATCCGAGTCCCCTCTGCCATTCCCGTGGTCAAAGGGTTTGTTATCACTGAGTTGGGAGACTATACCCAATCAGGGATCAAGTCCCCTTCATCCACCGGCAAGGGCAAAGCCATTCTCTCCAAACCACTCCCCTCTAAGCCCATATCTGCAGCGCAGACAGCAATTGGCATTGATATGGAGGACGTTGAAGAGAAATTGAAGGAGCTTATTGTGGTTTTTGATGAGTACGTCGAGTACAGAACGATCAACCACATTGAGAGTTCTTCGGCAAACTCAGACGCCTTCAGAAAATGGAAGAAGAAGTTCTGAAGGGGACAGAGACCGATGATGTTCGGATTGCTGTGCAGCGCAAAGAGCTATTTAAGGCCAATCAAAGATTCAGACTGGCGTCTCTGCTCTTAGCTGCTAAGAAAGCGAATTTCGATCTGAATGTTCCAACTGCCAGAGATGATGGGGCTGTTATTGCTCAATTAGAGATGGATATTCATGCTCTCCATTTAGCTGTCCGATTTCAACGACAGAAAATCAGCATATCCACTCCAGTAACCAGCCCGGATCATCCCTCTGCAAGCAAGACTCTGGCAGAACCTTTCATTGAGGTTATTCCCTCTGGAGCAGCAGATCAGACTGCAGAACTAGTAGCAGATCAGACAGCGGAGCAGCCATTGCCTAATGCTCCGTCTGCTACAGAAGATGAACAATTGAATGTCTTGTTGGACTCTCCAACAACATCTATTCCTTTGGGATCGTCAGTCTCCCACGTTCAAATCAGTCCAACCGCAGAACTTGCAACAGTTGGCGCACCAGAGTTCGTCGATCCGGATCTGGTGGTATCCACAGTTGTTGCAGCTCTACAAATTGAGGAGCCCTCCAGACCCAGCACTCCTCCAGTCCAATCAGATGAAGATATAGCTTTCATACAAGCATTTTCTTCGGATCTGGTCACCTTGATCCGGTCCGAAAGTCACCAAGCTGTTGTATCTTCAATTATGCCGATTGCTGAAGAAGATGATCATGCATTGTCATCATCAGATCACTCTCCAAGCCGACTATCTGATGCACCTCCATTCCTGGCAAGGACCCTTCAGCACCTATCTGACAACTGCATGTCACTCTCTCAACGTGTTATCGAAGTTCATCAAGGTCAGAGGCTTACAGCTTTGGACTTTGATTCATTCAAAGAGAAGATGACAGCCAGTATCGGCAGCCTTCAGCGAGGACTGAACGATATGTTCTCTCAGCAAGCCACTTATAAGAACAGCCTGAGAAAGGAGCAGATCGAGCTGGCCACTGAAGTCAGATCATCTGTCGCCAACTCCCTTCGCGCTCAAGATACTCGTCTTGACGCTATCAGCGTTCAGCTAGCACAAGTTGTAGATTTTCTCCAAGAGATTGCTGCTGACAAAAATGGGGAAAAGAAAAAAGACTTCAAGCCGCATCAGTTTCAGTCTTCAAGAAAATAGATTGCATAAATATTCAGACTGTCTGTATGCAAGATTGTTGATCAATAAAGAAATCTTTCTTTGTTAAGTCCTTGTTCATTTATTTTGAACTAAAATAAAAGGCTTAATCGATCCAACTTAATTATGTTCATTTATTTTGAACAAGAAGAAGTAATCGATCCGAAAGTATACGCTTCAGAGTTCTTATCAGACTGGTTAAAAAGACTTAGAAGCTAGGTTTTGTCATCATCAAAAAGGGGGAATTTGTTAGTTCCGAACTTTATCGATGAGATTTTAAAGATGACAAAACATATCAGACCGGATCGAGAGAAATCAGACTGACCAGATCGATAGCTCAAAACAGAACAAGCTGATAAGGCATATCACATATCAGACCGGATCGATAGATATCAGACTGACTAGATCGAAGCTTCAGATCGATCTCAATCTTTATCAGATCAGAGCAGTCAAGGATGCACAAAGAATGGCTCTTCAGTCCGAATCATTAACGGCTATTTATTGTAGCATTTAATGTCGTAATTAATGCTACAAAGGACCAAAGACAGAAGATTGCCATAAAAGGTAAGAAGACAAAGAAGAGCTTACCTGACAGTCGCCGAAAGCATGAACCAGAACGACAAGTATCCTGAAGAAGAAGACTGTAGCTTACTCAGAGATTAAGCAGAGTCAAGAGTTGCACATTAAGGGAAATAATGTCGTTGGTACATGCAACTATAAAAGGATGCAACAACAAAACAAAAACGACACAAAACGATACAAGACTCAACAATACAGATAAAGAAAGACTCTCGCTGATCAATCAAAAACAGCACAAGCTTACAAGCTCAGAAGCTCTCGAGCTGAAATTATTCTTAAGCACGATTACATTGTAATATTTGATCATTTAGGATCATTGTGCGCATCTTGTGTATTCTGTATTGAAAAATAGAAGTGAGAAACAAATTGTAACTCCGAGACAGAGAGTGTCTGAACAGATCGAGTGACTAGGAGTTTCAGTCTGGTAGTGAGGTAAATCCAGCTGAATCGGGTTTGTACAACAGGATTGTATAAATCAAAGTCTTCTAGTAGAAACCTTCCTTAATTGGAAGAAGGGGAGACGTAGAAGGATTACACCACCTTCGAACTTCCAGAAACATATTCTGTGTTCTTATCTTTCTGCACTCGTTCTTTCATTCAAGCCATCGAGCCGTTCTTACAAATATAAAAACAGACCGTTCCGCACTTATACATTCAGTGGTCTGTTCTATAAAAGAGTTGATTAAGAAACAGATTTCTTTCACTAATCCGAAAGAAATCACAAGGGATTAAATTTTACAAGGAGTGTTCATTCACCCCCCCTCTAAACACTCCGGACCGATCCTAACAAAGTCTAATGAATAATAATCTGAATATTAGTTTAAGAGGCTGATATTCTCAATTTATAGAGGTTAGGAGGTTGATTAGTAGGTTCGAGTCCAAGCAAAAAGGAAAGAAATCAAGACTCCAATATTTCCAAAACTCGGCTGTCGATCGATCGAACACTTCTCTCGATCGATCGCCAAATTTCTGCCACTCCCGATCGATCGAGCTCTTTTCGTCGATCGATCGAGCACTCGTAAATCTTGTTGGTTAATATTTCTACTTTGCTCGATCGATCGAGATCTTCTGGAAGATTGATCGAGCTCCTCAAATAATTTTTATGCATTTTTCTTGGTCCACTTTGATCCCTTGTCAACTCCAATGCATTGCTTGATCCTTATTCGCCTTTGTCAGCTCGATTTCTTGGATTTTCCTACAATTGCACAAATATACGATTAGGTAGTATATGTATCAAATTATCCATCAAAACATACCAAATCGTAGATAATTAAGCACCGTAGATGTGTCTATTTCTAGTCACATCAGCTATCTAATCGTATATTTGTGTATTTGTAGGTGGAACCGAAGAAATTGAGCTAATAACGATGAATAAGGATCAAAATATGCATTGGAGTTGACAAGAGATCAAAGTAGACCAAGAAAAATGCATAAAAGTTGACCAAGACAGGCTATCCATCGCCCAGGAAGCAGAGATCGATCACCTCGAGACAGAAAGTTTCAGCAACAAATTTACCATATAAGAGATTGATCGCCTCTTTCAAGCGATCGATCGCTCGCCCGAGAAAAATGAAAAAAATAAGCTAGCGATCGAGCGCCAGCAGAGTTTTGGAAACTTTGGATTCTTGATTTATTTCCTTCCTATATGGACTCTAACCTACTCCATCAGCATCCCTATACATATATGCACAAGAATCAGACCTTAGAAGCATCTAGGTAGAGTATGTAGAATAGTTTTAGACTAGTTTTATATTTTCTTTTCAATTTTGTTGAAGAACGCTATGAAGATCGAAGCGAAGGCGGGATTGACGACCTCGACCATCCGAGATCGGATTAGTCTTCTTTCATTTGTTTTTATTTATCGTTTTTCGAAGAATATGCGTAGCTAGTTTTTAATTCTTGATTGAGGAAGACGAATCCTTGGATTTATTTATCATGAGGAGCTTCTTACGCTTTTGTTTATCAATTTTATTGAATATCAATGTTTTCCTATGTTTTGATGACATGATTTGTGTTTGTTTATTGGACTGACAACCTAATAACTTACATGAAATCTAATGCTAAATTTGATAATTGTTTGATTAATCGAATTTATGACGTAAGTAAGATTGATAATTGCCTGTGTTGGTGTTATTAAATTCTTAGGGAAAATCATTGACTAAATTTATATAAATCGCTTGTGTTTATGTTGTTTAGATTCATCGCTCACTAGTTTTGAATGTTGTCATGATTTTAATCTTGAATATGCATATAGAGATTGATTGAGTGATGAAAGTTAAATTAGAATGCTTGAACTAATTGACTATGAATAAGATGATGGGGGAATTAGATTTCCAATTGATGAATTTTCAAATAAAATTGAGCCTTTTGTGAATCGATAAAATAGATGATGCTATCCAAGGAATAGTCGACCGATACCAAGAATCGCTTTCATTAGTTAATCTTTTTTTTTAATTTTAATTAGTATAATTCACTTACAACCCCAATTTTACTTTATTGTTTGCTTTTAATTTTCATTAACACAAGAATTCACACCTCATCGTGGGATCGATCCATACTCACAATACGACATTATTGTTATCAATCTTGAGGATTGAGTGGGGTTAATTTGGGCGTACACGATAAGCGTACACCAACCTCCATACACCATCAATCCACTGGCCCTTACCCATACTAACTCTTTTATCAGTAGCTAATGATTGAAGTCTGTAGTATTTTGTACCACGTGGTTTCCCTGGTCTTAGAACCATTTCCCACCTTTCTTACCAATCCTTCTTTAAACCAACTACAATCATCACCCACTAACACTTTCCTAACGTCCCTCAACCAATAAGATACTGAATTGGCCCTCCCTATAGAATTTCTTCCAACATTGTCTGGAAACATAAACCCATACTTTGATTTCACCACCCTGGACAACAGTTGATCACTTTCGTTTAGTAACCTCCAACCCCAGTTGCCCAAAAGAGCCAAGTTAAATGCGTTAATATCCCTTACCCCCAAAACCCCTCCCTCTTTTGAACATGACACTCTATCCCATCCCACCCATAAAATTTGTGTCCCCCCCCCCCCCCCTCCCCCCTCCCCCCAAAAGGAATGATATCTGGAGTTTGGTTAAGATTTTAATGACGGTTTTAGGGGCTCGAAAGAAAGATAGGAAATATATTGGCACAGAGGATAGGACAACATTTAGTAATGTGATATGGCCCCCGATAGACATATTGCGATTCTCCCATGTATTCAATCTATGCTTTACTTTCTTCACCACGACCTGCCAAGTGGACAGATTATGTGGACGACACCTACTAGTAGACCCAAGAAATTGAAAGATAGAGATCTGCCAGGATTGTTCAGGGTGGGTGGGCAGTCCACAGTCGAGTTCAACCAACTTGAGCTTCAATAGCTCGTGTTCTTGAAATGATTACAGTGATAGATTATATCGAGTTCGGTTTCTAAACCGAGCGGAAGACACTCGACATAACCTGCTCTAAAATCGATTAACCATTTGAAATATATTTTAAAGATATGCAAGTAAAGTAAATACGCAAGCATTTTTTTATGGAAGTTCGAAGGTGGTGTAATCCTTTTACGTCTCCCATTCTTCCACTTAGAGAAGGATTCCACTAGAAGACTTTGATTTATACAACTCTTTGTACAAACCCGATCCAGTTGGGCATTCCCCATCCAACTAGAACTCCTAGCAAGTCATCTCAGATATTCTTTATTGTCTAATATGCAAAGACCCTATGTAGACAACAAGTCTCATAGTTACAATTCACTCATCTATAAGCTCATTACTACAATGATTAGAGTGAATAAATATGACACAAATGATCCCTCGATGGATCTGATACAGCAAGGAAAATGTGCCTAAGAATATGGGCTTGCTCTCATCTAAGCTTGTCTTCTTTGTAGGCTGCCCTTGTTTGGATTGATATTCAATCTGCTTATTTGAGCTTCCAAGAATTGTATTTATAGGTCCAAACAATGATATAAACGTTAGACACAAGAATATGCCTATTGAAAAGGTTCTGCATGATTCCCGAGCTTGGAACTGTCATAGTCTGGTTTCTGGGCTATCTTTTGTATTTCGGACCAGACAGATTTTCATGGACAGATCAGTCTGGCCGGATCAACTTGGAAAATCAGCTTCGACAGATCAGTCTGATCAGTCTGATATTTTCAGTCTTGGCCCAGTTTGATATCTCCAAGCTACTTCTTTGTAATCCATCAACCTCTTAATCATGATTTATTCACTGCACACTTGATGAATTGTGTTAGCAACACAATAACAAGTTTTGTTAACATCAAAACCAATATTATTCGGGTTCCCAAAACCCAACAATCTCCCCTTTTTTGATGATCACAAAACTTGGATAAAAAATATGAACATTAAAGCACATTGTTGCATAATAAGAAATTATATTTTTAAAACAACATATTTCTCTCCCTTTTTGTGTGAATCAAAAAGGAAGACAAATAAGATTTTCTCCCCTCAAAGATTGAATTGATTCTCCTCCTTAAAATTTGAATAAATGAAAATGACAAACAAGGAGAGATGAGAGGATTGATTACAACTATTTTTTTATTTAAAAGAAATGCAATGCACAATTAATTTGAACAAAAAAAACTATTTTTTAAGGCTTGCAAAACAACCATGATTATCTTCACAAAACTCCAACTGTCCATTCATCTATTCATGTGGCAGTACACATGGCTCATCTTTGCAGAATAAACAGCATTTTCTTGTGATAAATTAGGTTGCAAGACCTATACTTCTACGATCCTGTATGAGTCTAGCGGTTCGTCATTTGGACATCCGATCAAGAAGTTATGCCAATTTTCCCAAAGTAGCTGCAGGCTGCCAGAAAAGCTGAATGCTTCGAAAATTGTTAGAAAATCTCAAAATAACAATTTTAAATTTAAAAATGAGTATAGAACAAATTGAACAAAAATTTGAACATTTAAAATAGATTTTAAAATTATCTTTGTGCAAAATAGATACAATGAAATTGATTTTTATGCTAAAAACTTTTGTACAACCAAAATTTTGAAAAAATATGCATGAAGAAATTTCATGCTCATAAAAAGTTCTGAAAATGATTTTAAAAATTCCGCCTAAAAATCGGTTAAAATATTTTCCAAGAACAATCCACTCTGATATCACTTGGCATGATCGATCAGGGTGGGTGGCCAGTCCACAACCGAGTTCAACCAACTTGAACTTCAATAACTCGTGTTCTTGAAATGATTGCACCGATAGATTATATCCAGTTTGGTTTCTAAACCGAACGGAAGACACTCAACATAACCCGCTCTAAAACCGATTAACCATTTGAAAGACATTGTAAAGATATGCAAGTAAAGTAAATACACAAGTATTTGTTTATGAAAGTTCGAAGGTGGTGTACTCCTTCTACGTCTCACCTTCTTCCACTTAAGGAAGGATTCCACTAGAAGACGTTGATTTATACAACTCTTTGTACAACCCGATCCAGTTGGGCATTCCCCATACAACTAGAATTCCTAGCAACTCATCTCACATATTCCTTAATGTCTAATATGCAAAGACCCTATGTAGAAAACAAGTCTCATAGTTACAATTCACTCATCTATAAGCTCACTACTATAATGATTAAAGTGAATATATATGGCACAAATGACCCCTCAATGGATCTGATACAGCAAAAAAAGTATGCCTAAGAATACGGGCTTGCTCTCATCTAAGTTTTTCTTCTTTACAGGCTGCCCATTTTGAATCCCCAAATGGGTTTGCTTTGTTCTTGCTTGGCTTGATCTTCAATCTGCTTATTTGAGATTCCAAGACTTGTATTTATAGCCCAAAACAATGATATAAATGTTAGACACAAGAATATGCCCATTGAAAAAGGTTTTGCACGATTCTCGAGCTTGCAACAATCATATTCTGGTTTCTGGGATATCTTTTGTATTTTGGACTGGACAGATCAGTCTGGCCGGATCAACTTGGAAATTCAGCTTGGACAGATCAATCTCGTATTTTCAGTCGTGGCCCAACTTTATATCTTCAAGTTACTTCTTTGTAATTCATCAACCTCTTAATCATGATATATTCACTGCACACTTGATGAATTATGTTAGCAACACAATAACAAGTTTTGTTAACATCAAAACCAAGATTATTCGGGTTCCCAAAACCCAACAATCTCCCTTTTTTTATGATCACAAAACTTGGATAAAAAATATGAACATTAAAGCACACTGTTGCATAATAAGAAATTATATTTTTAAAACAACATATTTCTCCCCCTTTTTGTGTGAATCAAAATAGAAGACAAATAGGATTTTCTCCCCTCAAAGATTGAATTGATTCCCCCCCTTAAAATTTGAATAAATGAAAATGACAAACAAGGAGATGAGAGGATCAATTACAACTAAAACTTTTATTTAAAAGAAATGTTATGCACAATTAATTTGAACAAATAAACTATTTTTGATGGCTTGCACAACAACCATGATTATCTTCACAAAACTCCAACTGTCCATTCATCCATTCCTGTGGCACCAGACATGGCTCATCTTTGCAGAATAAATAGCTTTTCCTCGTGATAAATTAGGCTGCAATACCTATACCACTACGATCTTCTATGAGTTTAGTTTGCAACTCAAAAAGCGGTTCGTCATTTAGACATCCGATCAAGAAGTTATGCCAATTTTTCCAAAGTCGCTGCAGGCTGACAGAAAAGCTGAATACTTCGAAAATTGTTAGAAAAATCTGAAAATAACAATTTTAAATTTAAAAATGAGTCTAGAACAAATTGAACGGAAATTTAAACATTTAAAATAGATTGTAAAATTATCTTTGTGTAAAATAGATACAATAAAATTGATTTTATGCTAAAAACTTTTATACACCAAATTTTTGACAAAGTGTGCAATGAAAAAATTTCATGCTCATAAAAAGTTCTGAAAATGATTTTAAAAGATTTCTGCCTAAAAATCGGTTAAAATGCTTTCAAGAACAACCCACTTTGATATCACTTGTCAGGATCGATCGGGGTGGGTGGCCAGTTCACATACGAGTTCACCCAACTTGAGTTTCAAATAACTCATGTTCTTGAAATGATTGCACCAAGAGATTGTATCGAGTTTGTTTTCTAAACCGAGCGGAAGACACTTAACATAACAGGCTCTAAAATCGATTAACCATTGGAAAGACATTTTAAAGATATCCAAGTAAAGTAAATACACAAGCATTTATTTATGGAAGTTCGAATGTGGTGTACTCCTTCTATGTCTCACCTTCTTTCACTTAAGGAAGGATTCCACTAGAAGACTTTGATTTATACAACTCTTTGTACAAACCCAATCCAGTTGGGCATTCCCAGTCCAACTAGAATTCCTAGCAACTCATCTCACATATTCTTTAATGTCTAATATGCAAAGACCCTATATAGACAACAAGTCTCATAGTTACAATTCACTCATCTATAAGCTTGCCACTATAATGATTAAAGTGAATAAATATGGCACAAATGATCCCTCAATGGATCTGATACAGCAAGAAAAGTGTGCCTAAGAATCTGGGCTTTCTCTCATCTAAGCTTCTCTTCTTTGTGTGTGCCCATTTTGAATCCCCAAATGGGTTTGTTTTGATCTTGCTTGACTTGATCGTCAATCTGCTTATTTGAGATTCCAAGACTTGTATTTATAGCCCAAAACAATGATATAAACATTAGACACGAGAATATGCCCATTGAAAAAGGTTCTGCACGATACCCGAACTTGCAACAGTCATATTCTGATTTCTGGGCTATCTTTTGTATTTCAGACCAGGCTGATTTTCTTGGGCAGATCAGTCTGGCCGGATCAGCTTGGAAAATCACCTTGGACAGATCAGTCTGGATAGATCAGTGTGGTATTTCCAGTCTTGGTCCAGCTTGATATCTTCAATCTACTTCTTTGTAATTCATCAAGCTCTTAATCATGATCTATTCACTACACACTTGATGAATTATGTTAGCAACACAATAACAAGTTTTGTTAACATCAAAATCAAGATTATTCGGGTTCCAAAATCCCAACAAGATCCAATTGCATAGTTCAATGAATTAGAAGTATTTACCAAGAATTCGTCATATGTGTTTAATCCAATCATGCTGCTCTTAGGGTAGTTAACTTTTAATCGTGAAAGCAATTCAAAGTTCCACAAGAGACCTTTTATAGCTTTGATATTCACTTGATTAGCATCACTGATGGTCCATTATCGTCAACGAATTGAAGATGTGAATTGAAATGTCCTCATTACCTACAACAAATGGAGAGAACAGATTAATCTCAGTAGCTTTGTGCATCATATTGCTAAAACACTTTGCAGCCAGAATGAAAAGAAAAGGTGAAAGCGAATCACCTTGTCTTAAACCTCTTTCAAGTTTAAAGTCCTTAGTTGGGCTAGCGTTCACAAGAATGGACGAAGAAGCCGATGACAAATATACAAATATCCATTTTCTCCTGTTTTCACAGAAATTCATTCTTTACATAACCTGATTCAAAAATACCCGATCAACTAAATCATATGCTTTTTCGAAATCAATTTTGAACATTATACAAGATCTTTGTCTCCTCTTGGCTTCCTGTACAATTTCATTTGCAATAAGGACCCCGTCAAGTATTTGTATTTTACCCAAGAATGTAATTTGGTTTTCTGAAATCAGGATGTCAATCACTAAGCTGAGGCAATTAGCTAACAGTTTGGCTAATATTTATCATGCCACGAATGAGTGATACGGGTCTAAAATCGCCAACCTTGACAGGATTTTGTTTCTTAGGGACTAAACGATGAAAGAAGAATTAATCCCCTTCACTAATTTCCCGTTTTTATGAAATTCCATGATAAAGTTGAGTATGTCCTTACTGAGAATCTTCCAAAATTTCTTTATGAACCAGATATTGAATTCGTCCGGCCGTGGTGACTTGGAACTATCACAACTTCAAATTGCTTTCTGACTTTCAGCTTCTGAGATTCCTTTATCAAGGAATTGTTATCCCCGCTCCCTAATTTTTTGAATTCAAGACCATCCGTACGAAGATCAATTCTGACACATCTTGTAAATTGTTTCTGGAAGTGATCTTTAATTCCATCTTTCATACTCTGGGTCGAATCTAACCAATGGCTATCTATGTTGATACCATTAATCTCATTCCTTTTCCGTCTCTTATTAATAGATTTATGATAAAATCTTGTATTACCATCCCCCTCTTTAATCCATTTTGCACAAGATTTCCCTAGTTAAATCTGTTAAATGGAATAATAAATAATTTGATTCGTTAACAATACTATATTCTACTAAGTGGTGTGGTATTTTATGTTGTAATTTGATTTATTTTAGAAATGACATGAGGGGATTAGTCTATTTAGCATCTGTCAATTTGAGAAGAATTTAGTGGATCCCTTCGACCATGAAACACAATAAGATTCCTATCAGTCCATAAACTCCAAGACATCATTGCAAAAACATAGAAATCTTGAAGTGAGCCACCATTTGCCGAAACCCAACACCATAAATCCAACATAGAACCACCCGTGAAGGATTGCAACATAGACCATAAATCACAAGATTTCCAAACAGTACGAGCTCTTGGACACTTGCATAAAGCATGCAAACCAGTCTCAGGATTCAAATTACAACGGGGGTACAGTGTAGGGACACTAACTCAGGAGTGAAGCCAACCGAGACAGAATTGGGAGCACGTCAAGAATAGTCCGCCAATTATGGATTTTAATCTTACTTGGTATCTTAAGGCTCCATAATTTGCAGAATAGCTTAGACATTACTTTGGAGTCACCGTCATACACTCATTCATATGTCTTGTACCCAATAAATACCCCAACTTCACCGAATGACAAATCCATATATCGAATTGGCAAACAATGTAACTTGTAGTGGTCAATCAGCCATAAAATTTTATCAATAAACTGCCAGTTCCAATCACCAAAGTCATCCAGTAATTCCTGCACTATAACATTTGCTCAACATGCCAAAGGAACCGTAATGGGAGTGAAAGAGGGACTTCGGAGAAGCCAAGGATCCTTAAGAATGCGAATATTAGAACCATCTCTTATTTTCCAACGAAGACCACTGCGAAGTAAATCACGACAAAAAAAAACTTCTCTAGATATATGATGGAGAAACACCCAACCGAGCATTTAGGAAAGATGTTGAAGGGAAGTATTTAGCCTTAAATATTCGAGACACAAGTGAGTCAGGGTTCTGAATCAACCGCCAACCTTGCTTGGCAATAAGAGCTTTGTTAAAAGCAATAACATCGTGAAACCCCATACCACCTGAAGACTTGGTAGTGCACAACTTAGTCCCTTTCACCCAATGAATACATTTTGAAGAGTTAGAATTACCCCACCAAAATTTAGTAATCATACGTTGTATGTCTTTGCTCACTCCATAAGGCAACTTGAAAAGAGACATAGTATATGTGGCAATAGATTGAGCAACAACCTTAATCAAAACCTCTCACCCACCGGCATAGAAAAAGATTACGCTTCCAACCTTGAATCTTTGACCAAATCTAGTTTTTACCTCAAACACCTGGAGCTTACTACGCCCTACAAATGCAGGGAGACCCAGATATAAATTGTGAGATTCTGACCTTGGCATACCCAAAATATTGAAGACCAAATCTTTATCAGAATCACTCATATTAGGGCTAAAGGTAATAGAAGATTTCTGTAAGTTAATAGATTGCCCCAATGCATTAGCATACTGAATCAAAATGTCTCTAATAGATAGTCAGGTTGAAGTATCAGCAATGCCCAGAAAATTCTATCGTCAGCAAAAAAGAGTGAGAAATAGTTAGTGCATCACGAGCACACTGAATCCCCGTCAATCTTCCACTAAGGACATGATAACCAATTAGAGCCGAAAGACCTTCTGTGCAAACTAAGAATAGGAAAGGAGATAGGGGGCAACCTTGACGTAATCCCCTGGTCGGAGTAAAATACCAAGTGGGAGATCCATTAATGAGCACAACACACTGGGTAGAGCAAAGATATGTCAATATCATATCAACCCATTTGTTGGAAAATCCAAGTTTTCGAAGAACAGCAGCTAAGACTCCCCATTCACCCGGTCGTACGCCTTACTAATATCAAGTTTGAGAGCCATCAATCCTTGTCTACCTTTAATACGATGACGAATATTATGCATACATTCAAAAGCAATCATAATATTTTCAGTTATTATACATAGCACAATAGTACTACATGAATTCAATAACTCGACCTTTAATTCAATATCCAATTATCAACTAATGCTCCCTATTTAAAGAATGCATAGATGGTGTTTCCCATGAACAAGATATAAGTTCCTTAATTAAAACTATATTTAGTGAAACCGTAGTCTACTAGGTTCAAGACACCATTTTCAATCACAATAAGATATCAAAACTCACTAGTATGAACCAATATTTATTGTTGTACAGATCAACCATTACATAGTGACCAAATAAAGTTTAAATATTTCAGGGCATCAGTAACACAGTTCAAAAATATACATTAAAGTTCGAAGCAACAACACAAGGATATTTTAAACACGGTTGTGCGAGAACTTTGCGTATGGTTGGAACCCAATGGAAAAGCAAGGAAAAATAGCCAAAACTATAATCAACTCAATAACTAAAGGATAAGGTTCTATTAATTTAGATGAAAATACCATGCTATTTTCTCATATCATTACACATCTCATTTGTACTCATGGTTCGCAATCGCGGGAACGGTGCCTGGAACGGAGGTCATCGTTCCAATTCCGATGACATTTCACGGAACGGTCACGGCGCGGATTTTTTAAAATAATAT
Source organism: Haberlea rhodopensis (assembly GCA_907163345.1). Lineage (NCBI taxonomy): Eukaryota > Viridiplantae > Streptophyta > Magnoliopsida > Lamiales > Gesneriaceae > Haberlea > Haberlea rhodopensis. Next base: position 76,290 of record CAJQUN010000950.1, read on the forward strand.
TAAAAAATTCAAAAAGATTGAATAGTTTGAAAAAATATATTTTTAATCTTCTTTAATTATAAACAATAATAACTAAGTATTTATTTCCAATAAATTGGGGTAGACTATTTTCATCTTCTTTGATTCATAAATAATATTTAAAAAGATTATTTTTAAGAAAATAACAAACTAAATTTTTTTTAGATCTTATGTACACATAAATTTATCCTCAGTATATACTAAAATTTCACAACCATAACAAAACCACTATACCTTCAAATCATAATATTAATAAAAATATAAAATCAAAAAACTAAATGAATATTTTTCATTTAATTTCTATTTAGTTAAATTTTCAAGTAAATTGTAAAATCATTAAATCTTATGTAAAATATAAATTTATCCTTAATATCTCATAATATTTTTTATCATTTTGTTTACAAAAATTAAATTATTTAAAAATCATTTAATTATAAAATTATTAAAATACACATAACAATTTATTTAAATAATTCCTAATAACTTTTATATTTTAGAATTATTAATATCATTTCAGATTAATAAACGTCTTTTTTTAAAAAATTTAAATCAAATAAACTACTTTTAAATAAAAACACAAACAAAAAAACTATAACTTTAGACCCCACATATAATTACTACATCTCACTCTCTCCTTCGTTTCGTTCATCCTCAATCTCTCTTTCATTCCATTGAAAAAAAATTCAAAAAGTCAATTTTTTATAATTCACATCCGTTCCGCGCCGCACCGTTCCGCCGTTCCACCTCCGTTCCACCGATATATCGCCGATATCCGATTACATAACGCCTTTCCAGAGCAACATACGTTACAAGCTGGAACTTTAGCACGCTCACCTCCGTTCCAGTTCCGGAACGGCCGTTTCGGCCGTTCCGTTCCCGTTTCTGCGAACCATGTTTGTACTATTCCCCCACGTTATAATAATTATACATTCACATATATGCTGAAATATATACACACTCATTTAGCAGCATACATGCCTACCCTCACACTACAGCAGCCACCAAACATCAAACTAGTGGCGCATAAATGAAGTGTAGGGAAAAGGGCAGCAAGGTTTTTAAACCAAATTCAGCAGCATATTTCAAAATAACATCATATTTTCAAGTCATCACGGGAATAAGGTTTTGAGAGTTCAAAACAACATTATTTTTCAACCCAAACAGTTAGATATACGTATAAACACAAACTAAATACAATCCAAAATTTAATAATTCCCTTACCCATGATTATTCAAACAAGAACATGAACTAAACAAAGTAGAATTCACATAAACATCACCAAAACTCACAAGCAGCCACACTCACACATAGTAACGCAAGCACATTTGCACACACACGCACACCACACTTCATCTTCCACACACAGTTCAATTCATGCTTTAAAATCAGCTAGAACATAATTTAGAGAGTAGAAATCGAACAAACAAGAGTCACAAATTTCCCTTGAAAACAGCAAGAATGATCGAGCTCTCCCCTTTTCCCAAAACCCCAAGAAAATCGAACAAGCTTCTTAAGATTTTACGAAATGTTCAAGTATGATGCAAGGTCAAAATATACACACACAATTGAAGAAATTGAAGACAAAAATCGGTTGGACTTGCTCTTCTTTCCTTGCTACGGTCGACCGAGAGATGGGGGAGGAGAAGTGAAGGTTAGGCACAATTATCAAAATATTGTTAAAAAAAATAAAAATTCATTAAATACCGTAAAATAAAAATCTTTTAACGATTTACCGTAACTCGTTTCTTAAAAAAAACGAGTTCAGCGCAAATTTCTATACAAATTTTAAATTAGGGGATAACTTATTTCTTCAAGAAACGAGTTCTTAACAAATTTAAAATTTTGTTAACTTGCTTTTCTTTTTTTTTTAATGTAATATAATATATATTATTATATAATGTGTTATATATATATAATATATATATATATATTATAATATATATAATATTAATATGTATAATAATATAATTATAATATATATAATAATATAATTACAATATTCATCAATAATATATGTTTCAATCATTTGGGTTGACACTCTGTTATGTGTAGGTCGTACGTAACAATTTTCACCATATTTTAATAATAATAATATGATAAGTTAAAAATGTGGTCACTCCAATTAAGGTAGCGGTCGTATGTTGGCTATTTTGATAATATTTTAAAAATTTTCCAGATGCTCAAATACCTCAATACTGAGTGCTACCCATGCCGAAGATACCCTAGACGATTGACATATATAAATTCAATAAAAAAAATTAAATCAGTACTGTTTTCGCCAATTTTATTGATGATTTATGTAAAAAAAATTGACATATCCAGCGGGTATCCTGCACCGAGGGTTCCCGGCATTTGGGCCCCTCCGGCCTTGATATATAGCCAAACTTTTAAAATATTATAATAGCCTAACATGCAGTCGGTCCTTGACCCGTCCTTGATTTGGAATGAGTTGTCCTTCTCGGTTACATTATTATAACTAGCGGCCGACACACACGTTGAAATTTTGAATTCAATATATTGTATATTTATACTAAATTTTATATTTGAAATATCTGATTTAAATATGATATTTATGGGGAAGATAAAAACCTACCTCGAATATTTTTGGAAGGAAAAAAACTGGTGAAAAATTGGGAACTAAGTTGGGAAGTTAATAGTTGATCTTCCGATAATATCACTTATTTCATGGTCTCATTGCTATCACTAAAGCAAATAGAGTGTATTTTTTGAAATTTCACAATGGACATACCAAAATGGTAGATACTCACACATTATATTATGGTATAGATACTACCGAGCAGAACAACACATTCCAAATTATAATTATAATTATAAATATTATAATAATAATAATTATATATGATACCCGCTAGAAGATACCACCTGACAAGCCGACCTAGCTCCAAGGCATGTTACTCGTCATTCTTCGGCGAGAGCTCGCCTACCCGTCCGAGCTCTTTTGCGAGGCCCGACCTGTTTTGCCGAGCTGTTTCACCTTACCTGTTTGCCGTCACTAACTCGCCATGAGACCTCTTTTGAGAGACCGAGCTGATAGGCCGAGCTCTCCTCATTTCCCATGTTGCTACCGGCTCTCAGCAAGGAAACCAGTCCCCCAAGAGATCTAGTCCTAGATATGCGGAGCAATATCCGGGATTCGATTGTGTTATCAGGATCTTGACATATCTGGGTAAGATTTGGATAAACATGGAAAGAGTCCTTGTTGCAAGACCACTCTTAGGTCTCCGCTTATAAATACCAGGTTTGGAGTATTGATTAAGGACTAATGTTATAATTGCTTTCACTTACAGCATATATTCTCTTCATATTCTCTCGCCTGACTTGAGCGTCGGAGGGGACCCGCCGGAATAACTTCCGGCCCCTTCTCACACTTGCTTCGTATTTTCAGGTCATTGCAGAGGATATTTGCTAATACCTAGGCTGTTATATTGAGTGTTGAAGAAAGAGAGGTGAACCCCCTCTCTATTGATATCAGAGCAAGTCATCGCAAATTTAGGTGATATCAATTGGCGCCGTCTGTGGGAATTATTTACTGAATTGAAGACGTTGATATGGCTGGACGACGTGGACGTGGGCGTGGAGTCAGGAGGAATCAGGAAGAAAGATTAAATCCCAGTGTGGAAAATCAAGATGTTCCTCCACAGCAGGAAGATCAGGCACCTCCATCTGTTATGAAGGTGGGAGATATGACTATGGAGCAACTGGCACAATTCATCAGTCAGACCATGCAAAATACTCTTTTCCAACAACAGGTTCCGCCACCAACGGAATCTAATCAACCTCCACCGCCTTCTCAAACAAATCAGGCGCCTTCGCCTGTTCAGCCAGAACAGGTCCGTGAAAACAATAGGGTAGCCAGTGCGGTGGTAGATACACAAGTAGAGCCTCCGCTAATAGATCCAATGGAGGCTGTATGGGGAGAGATAAGGCGATTGGGTCAGCATCTTGGTGGCAGAGCTCCAGTGGCTAGGAGAGAAAGCCCATTCTCCCTAATTATTCTAAAAGAGGAACTCCCGCCAAATTTCAGACAACCTGCAGTGGGAGAATATGATGGAAGCACAGACCCTGAAGAGCATCTTGGAAGATTTGAGAATGCTGCTCTGTTGCATAGGTATTCTGATGGGATCAAATGCCGTGTTTTCCTTACCACCTTGGTTAGATCGGCGCAACAGTGGTTTAATTTACTTAAACCAAACACTGTAAGCTGCTTTGAGGAGTTCAGGTCGGCCTTTCTAAACCAGTATGCCAGCAGTAAGAGGTATCAAAAAACTTCTTTGAGCCTGTTCACTACCAAGCAGAATGAGCAGGAGTCCTTGAGGGAGTTCGTACAACGCTTTAACGGGGTAGCCTTAGAGGTCCCCACTGCAACGATGGATGTCCTTATTAATGCCTTTACACAGGGGCTTAAGGCAGGAGAGTTCTTTAAATCCCTGGTAAAGAAAACTCCTAGAAGTTATGACGAACTTCTGGGAAGAGCTGAAAAGTATATCAATCTAGAAGATGCTCAGAGACAGAGAAGGGTTGATCTGCGGCCATCAGACAAGAAGGATAAGTTAGAGTTAAGTAAGAAAAGAACTGTTGACAGGGCTGATGAAAGTGGTCGAACTAGAAGTCAATTTGCATCACGCATACCTCTATCCATGAGCTTGGAAAGAGCTATGGAAATATGTGATGATAGAAAGAAACTAGAAAGACCCAGGAGGTTGGATAATGGGTCCCGTACTCCTATTTCTGATAAGTATTGTGAATTCCATAGAGAGTACGGTCATATAACGAATGAGTGCCAGAAGCTTGAAGATGAGGTAGAAAGAATCATCAGAAGAGACTCTGAAATAAAAACTCTGCTAACAAGGAAGCAGGAACCTTCTCAGAAAGGACAGGGTAGAAGCCGGTACCGAGGAAAAAGAAGAGAAAAGACACCATATAGGGGCCGAACCAGGTCCCGTGAAAGGGGTATCGCTCCTAAAGAAACAGATAATCAAAGGAGAAGGGTCGAACAGGTGGATAATAATCCTACCCGAGGAACTATTAATATGATCTCAGGGGGACCCACGGATGGAGACTCGGGCAGAGCTCGGAAAAGTCATGGTAGAAGAATGGAAACTTTCGAAGTATCAGAAGAGTTAATTGAAAGGGATGAGCCGGTCATTAGCTTCGGACCTAGTGATCTGAGAGGAGTTGCAACTCCACACAATGATGCCCTAGTCGTGACCGTAACCATAGCTAATTATGACGTAGCAAGGATCTTCATTGATACTGGGAGCTCAGTCAATGTCTTATTTAAAGATACTTTAGAAAAGATGCAGATAGAGGGGTCAAAATATGAACACATTGCAACTCCTCTGTATGGGTTCACCGGGCACGCAATTCAACCGCTTGGACAGATCAACTTGCCCTTATCTCTGGGTCATGGGATGTCTCGCATAACAAAGATGGTTAATTTCACTGTGGTAGAAGCACCATCATCGTACAATGCAATCTTAGGCCGACCTGCAATGAAGGACTTCAAGGCGGTAGCTTCTACCTATCATCAGAAATTAAAATTCCCAGTGGGTAGAGAAGTTGGGGTTCTTTGTGGTGACCAGAAAACAGCCCGCAGATGTTACGTGGACGAAGTAAAGGAAGACGTGAAGCGAGCTCGCCGGGAGGTCGGTTGTATTGAAAGAGCTGGGTATAATGTTCCTAAAGACAAAGGCATTCCCAACAGCTTGGATGAAGAACCTGAAATAATTGAGCTCGTCTCTACTGATCAAAAAGTTAAAATAGCCAAGGACTTGGAAATAAACGTTAGAGCCGATCTCATTTCATGTTTAATTAAAAATGAGGATATCTTTGCCTGGAGTGCTCGAGATCTAAGAGGAATTAGACCAGACGTACTAGAACACCATTTGAATGTGCTCTCGGGAGTTCAACCTGTAAAACAGAAGAAAAGACATTTTGGACCTGAAAAGGATAAGGTCATAAGAGAGCAGGTGGAGGAGCTCCTTCGGGCAGGTCAAATTCGAGAAATACAATTTCCAACATGGCTATCAAATGTGGTCTTAGTACCAAAGAGCTCTGGAAAGTGGAGGATGTGTATAGACTTCAGAGATCTTAATAAGGCATGTCCGAAGGATTGTTACCCATTACCAAGGATTGATCAGATGGTTGATTCAACAGCAGGACATCAGTACTTGTGCTTAATGGATGCCTACCAGGGATATCATCAGATTCCTCTGGCTAGAGAAGATCAAGATAAAGTCAGTTTTGTCACGTCAGATGGGACTTTTTGCTATGTTGTTATGCCCTTCGGGCTCAAGAATGCAGGAGCTACTTACCAGCGTTTGATGGACAAGGTGTTTTCAAAACAGCTCGGCCGCAATGTGGAAGTATATGTGGACGACATTCTTGTAAAATCAAAAAGTGGCACCGATCTCATTGCCGATCTGACTGAGACTTTCTCCACCCTTAGGTCTTACGGGTTAAAGTTAAACCCTCAGAAATGTGTATTCGGGGTAAAAAGCGGGAAATTTCTAGGCTATATAGTGACAGAAAGGGGGATTGAAGCTAATCCAGAGAAGGTGAGAGCTATCTGTGAGATGTCTCCGCCGAAGAACCTTCAAGAGGTGCAACGCTTGGCTGGAAAAATCGTTTCTTTATCACGATTTATTTCTAGATCAGCTCATAGAAGTCTCCCCTTTTTTAAGATACTCCGGAAGGCTGGGAAATTTGATTGGGACGAAAAATGTGGGGAAGCATTTGAAGAACTGAAAAATACTTAGCTGAACTTCCAATTTTGGCCAAGCCTATGCAGGCAGAGAGGCTATACGTCTACCTATCAGCGACTGAGGAAGCAATCAGCTCGGTTCTCGTCAAAGAAAGGGAATCAGAACAGCAGCCGATATATTACTTATCTCATGCCTTGAAGGATGCCGAGCTGAGGTATCAGGAGATCGAGAAGTTGGCTCTAATGTTGATCATCACAGCTAGGAGACTCAGGCCTTACTTCCTATCCCATCATATAACAGTGCTAACAAACAGCTCCCTGGGAAAAATACTCAGTCGCGCGGATGTCTCTGGACGACTTGTTAAATGGACAACTGAACTAGGTGAGTATGATATACAGTATGAGCCACGCACAGCTATCAAAGCTCAGGCCTTAGCAGATTTTATTGCGGAGACTGTACATCCCGAAAAAGAAGAATTATGGAAAGCATTTGTAGATGGTTCTTCTTGTAATGAGGGAAGTGGGATTGGGGTTGTGCTGATCTCTCCTACCGGAGAAGAAGTATGTTTGGCAGTTCGGTTGGATTTCCGAGCTTCCAACAATGAAGCAGAGTATGAGGCAGTATTGACTGGATTAAGGGCTGCTCGAAATGTTGGGGCTAAGCGTATACATGTCTTCTCCGACTCACAGTTGGTAGCCCAACAAATGAATGGCGCCTATGAGGTTAGAAACGAGAAGCTAATCCATTATGCAAGTACCATAGAAAAAATAAAGGAGGGATTTCTAGAGGTAGCATTCAAACAGATCCCAAGAGAGGAGAATAGAAAGGCCGACAGTTTGGCAAGAATGGCTAGTGCTCTCCGCGCTTGGCAAGATAGAGACGTGGTGTTTCAAATTGAGTTGACTCCTAGTCAGGACATCCCATCTGAATCCGTGGAAGAGAATGATTGGAGACAAGAGCTCTTAGACTACCTTACCAAGGCCAAGCTCCCTTCTGATACCAAAAAAGCATATAGACTCAAAAAAAGGAGTCAGAGGTTCATACTCATTGAGGGCGTCCTGTACAAGAGGTCTTTTGCCCAACCACTTCTGCGTTGTTTGGGTCCGAAAGAGTCAGACTACGTATTAAGGGAAATTCATGAGGGGTGCTGCGGAAATCACCTAGGATCGTATTTCTTGGCTAAGAAGGTGCTCCTTGCCGGATATTTCTGGCCTACTATTCAGAAGGATTCTGCTGCTATGGTTATATCATGTGACAGTTGTCAAAGACATTCCAGGCTCCAGCATCATCCAGCTATGATGATGAAAGCTATTGTGGCGGCATGCCCATTTGATCAGTGGGGCATTGATATAGTAGGACCTTTTCCAACAGGTAAAGCTCAGAAGAAATTTCTGATTGTTGCCATTGATTACTTCTCTAAATGGGTGGAAGCAGAGCCACTAGCCAGAATCACTGAGAAAGAGGTCTTCAACTTCATCTGGAAAAATATTGTTTGCCGATTTGGTGTCCCGCGGAAGATCATCTCGGACAATGGAAGGCAATTCCAAGGAGCTTTGCTCAGAGCATGGTGTGAAGAATTAAAAATCCATCAGGCTTTCACTTCCGTTGCATATCCTCAGAGCAATGGCCAGGTAGAAGTTACCAACAGGTCTCTCGTGCAAAGCATCAAAGCTAGGTTGGGAAAAGCTAAGGGAAATTGGGTTGAAGAACTACCTAATGTTCTATGGTCGTATCGAACTACAAGAACGGGAACAGGTGAAACCCCATTCAGTATGGTCTATGGAAATGAAGCGGTACTCCCAGCTGAAATTGGAGCGGAATCATCAAGAGTGCATTTCTATGACGAACAAAACAGCGATAGAAGAGCTGCTGACCTGGACCTGATTGAAGAAGTGAGGGAGGCTGCGGCCATCAGAATGGAAGCCTACCGCAATCGTGTGACGCGGATGTACAACAGACGAGTCATCCAGAAAACTTTCCAGGTCGGTGATCTCGTACTAAGAAAGGTGCAAGAGGTTCAAGTGGGCAAGCTTGACCCTAAATGGGAGGGTCCCTTCAAAATTGTTGAAAAGCTAAGTTCAGGAGCTTACTACCTAGAAGGTCCTGATGGGAAGATGTTGAAAAGACCATGGAACGCTTACCATCTCCGAAAATATTATTCTTAGTTCAGCTCTTTAAATTTTAGCGAAGATTGTTTTTGTTTTTGGACAATATACTCTTTTATTATACAAAGTTTTATAATTTTTGCCATATATCGTATAACCAGGAAAAGGGTTTTCAACCTAACTGAGGAGCACGAGCTCAGCCCTGGTCACGCCAGGAGCATGGGTGTGCAAGCACGAGCTCAGCCCTGGTCACGCCAGGAGCATGGGTGTGCAACCAACCTCAGAAGCACGAGCTCAGCCCTGGTCACGCCAGGAGCATGGGTGTGCAAGCACGAGCTCAGCCCTGGTCACGCTAGGAGCATGGGTGTGCAAGCACGAGCTCAGCCCTGGTCACGCCAGGAGCATGGGTGTGCAAGCACGAGCTCAGCCCTGGTCACGCCAGGAGCATGGGTGTGCAACCAACCTCAGAAGCACGAGCTCAGCCCTGGTCACGCCAGGAGCATGGGTGTGCAAGCACGAGCTCAGCCCTGGTCACGCCAGGAGCATGGGTGTGCAAGCACGAGCTCAGCCCTGGTCACGCCAGGAGCATGGGTGTGCAACCAACCTCAGAAGCACGAGCTCAGCCCTGGTCAAGCCAGGAGCATGGGTGTGCAAGCACGAGCTCAGCCCTGGTCACGCCAGGAGCATGGGTGTGCAAGCACGAGCTCAGCCCTGGTCACGCCAGGAGCATGGGTGTGCAAGCACGAGCTCAGCCCTGATCACGCCAGGAGCATGGGTGTGCAAGCACGAGCTCAGCCCTGGTCACGCCAGGAGCATGGGTGTGCAACCAACCTCAGAAGCACGAGCTCAGCCCTGGTCACGCCAGGAGCATGGGTGTGCAAGCACGAGCTCAGCCCTGGTCACGCCAGGAGCATGGGTGTGCAAGCACGAGCTCAGCCCTGGTCACGCCAGGAGCATGGGTGTGCAAGCACGAGCTCAGCCCTGGTCACGCCAGGAGCATGGGTGTGCCATCTGCCTCAGGAGCACGAGCTCAGCCCTGGTCACGCCAGGAGCATGGGTGTGCCATCTGCCTCAGGAGCACGAGCTCAGCCCTGGTCAAGCCAGGAGCATGGGTGTGCCATCTGCCTCAGGAGCACGAGCTCAGCCCTGGTCACGCCAGGAGCATGGGTGTCCCACCTGCCTCAGGAACATTGGTACATTATTAAACCAGGCCGATCTGTATCTAAATGGGTCCTATCTGTTTAGTGTTTGCCATTACGTGGTAAATTATTAAGCTAATCCGAGCTACAACATGCGTGGTCCGCCAAAACAAAAAAAAAAAAAAAAAAAAAAAAAAATGACAAGAACGGTAAAACAGAAATAACATTAATTAAGAGAACAATCTGAGGAAATTACATTTATAGATCAGGGGGGAGAGAGGCAGCTACTTTCTCTACGTCTAGAAAATCTAAAGAGACGTCAGGCACAAGACAGCCACGTTCTTTGATCTGGCTAAGACATCCCTGGAAACCAGCCTCAATAAAAGTAAGGAGTTTCTCTCCTACCAACTCCTCAGACTTTTGTTTCTCCTCGGCTGCCTCCTTTAAAGATTTAGCTAGTTCCTGCTCAGCAGAAGTAGCTAGCCCTTTAGCTAAAGCTAACTCATTACGCAGCTCCCGGAGCTCAGCCTCATGTTGACGTTTGTGGACCTCAACCAAAGAACGAGCCTCGGCCACAGCAACGGCCCCCTTCTCCACCTGAGTTTTCAGCTCCGAGATGTCTTTCTCATGAAGAGATTTGGCCTCAGCAAGGGTGTCTTGCATATTATCGAAGACCTTGGCATCCTTCAAGGATTGTCTTCGGATCATATTTGCCCTTGACATAAACTCGCCCATCAAGAGCATAGACTCGGTCAGACGGCTCCCAGTTCGGGTCATCAGGTCCCCCCAGCTCAGTTGGCTCATATAAAGGGCATCCTCAGTATTGGGAAGATCACGAGCCACAGCTAGGGCAACGGTGCTCGGGCCTTCCCCAACTAGTCGTACACCACCTCTGTAAGCTTCCATCACCCGCTCACGACATCTCTCCACACGAGCTGGTGCACCCCCTTTCTCACCCGTTGAAGGGAGGTCGGACGGATCTGGGCGTGGCCGAACTTGCCTCACAGGATGAGCTTCAACAGCAGTAGACCCTGACGAACCCCCAGGAGCTGCCGGTCTTTTCCGGGATAGCTGGGCTACATCTTCGGGGGGGCTCTCACCTCCTACATCCACAATAGTGACACCCTCGGCTGCTGGGGGTTGGCCCTGTTTTTGCTTCCTCTTCTGAATAGCTTTCAGCACTAATGAGTTCATAACTCTGTCTTCTGTATAAACAGATACATAGTTCAGTCACACCGAACAAAATACACGTGAGTAAAATAATGGTTAAAGCATGTTAGAACCAGTACCGGCTCTCCCCCTTAAGGTCAGATCAGCTGGACTCAGCCCAGCAAAACAAAGCAGATCCTCCACCACCAGTTTAGATGAATTAAAACTGTGACCTCCTATGGCTTTCATCACATCTAAGAAGGCGGTGCTCTTTTTGAAATTTTTAGGAGGAGAGGGGAGAGCCGGGAGATGTTCAAGCCAATCAGAGCAGCAGACCCAGGGCTGGGAGGGCTTTACAAAAAAGAACTCATTTTTCCAGTCTTTAATTTTACTAGGGTAACCCCCAACAAATGCACAGCCAGGTCGGCTGGTGACATACCAGGGGCCCTCATCTGATCTCTTGATGTGAAAAAAATAAGAGAGGGTGGGGTGGTCATAAGGCAAGCCTAACGCCTTAAAGATAACTACGAGACTACACAAAATTCGGAAGGAGTTGGGAGAAAATTGGCCAAGGTTTAACTGATAAAAACTGCTGAACTCTTGAAAGAATGCAGGAAGAGGAAAACGTAAACCCCCTTCTAGCTGACCGCGGTAGAAGGTAAAAAAAACCCTGAGGAGGTTGGTTGGGTCGTTGAGAAGAAGAAGGGAAGATGAATTCATAATCAGAAGGGGCCTGGCTGACCTGTCGTATTTTGGCCTCATCTGACTCATCCAAGACAGGAACATAAAGTTCATACCAAGGATAATTGCCTGGAGGCGACTCTGATCTAAGTGGAGAGCTGACCTCAGTCACTTGAAGATCGGGTTCGGCTGAGGTCCCAGCTTCCTGGGGAGCCTCAGTGCGCACCACTTCTTCAAGGGGCTCAACTCCCTCAGGAAGGGCAATCCCTTCGGGATAAAATGAGCCGTACTGATCTACAGCTCTAAGCTCCTCGTCAGTAAGAGGGGAAGGAAACAATTGAGGTGAAGACATTGTAACAAAAACAGCTGAGAAAACGTACCTAGGAGTTTTCACAAATAAAAATGGCAAGCTAAAGAGGTCGGATCCGATCTGTTTCGAAAATGGCAAAAGTGGATAATGAGGGACCCGGAGTGGTATATATATAGGGAGACCTCAACGAATCCTGGCCGTTGATCCTTGATGCGCTGTACGGTCTAGATTAGCCTCGGGAATCGGGAGGGGAGCCCAACGGTCACAATTTCAATTTAAAATTCAAATTTTGTAGCCGTTAGTTCCCGCCTAAATCAAGTTTTGCTATTGTCAAGAATTGGCTCGTCAGGATAACTCAGCACATACGAGCTTCTGGTCTACAACGTCAGCTCGACAGGGAGGGGGGACTGTGATACCCGCTAGAAGATACCACCTGACAAGCCGACCTAGCTCCAAGGCATGTTACTCGTCATTCTTCGGCGAGAGCTCGCCTACCCGTCCGAGCTCTTTTGCGAGGCCCGACCTGTTTTGCCGAGCTGTTTCACCTTACCTGTTTGCCGTCACTAACTCGCCATGAGACCTCTTTTGAGAGACCGAGCTGATAGGCCGAGCTCTCCTCATTTCCCATGTTGCTACCGGCTCTCAGCAAGGAAACCAGTCCCCCAAGAGATCTAGTCCTAGATATGCGGAGCAATATCCGGGATTCGATTGTGTTATCAGGATCTTGACATATCTGGGTAAGATTTGGATAAACATGGAAAGAGTCCTTGTTGCAAGACCACTCTTAGGTCTCCGCTTATAAATACCAGGTTTGGAGTATTGATTAAGGACTAATGTTATAATTGCTTTCACTTACAGCATATATTCTCTTCATATTCTCTCGCCTGACTTGAGCGTCGGAGGGGACCCGCCGGAATAACTTCCGGCCCCTTCTCACACTTGCTTCGTATTTTCAGGTCATTGCAGAGGATATTTGCTAATACCTAGGCTGTTATATTGAGTGTTGAAGAAAGAGAGGTGAACCCCCTCTCTATTGATATCAGAGCAAGTCATCGCAAATTTAGGTGATATCAATATAGATTTATATTTATACAATATAATATACATACATACATATATATATTATATTTTTAACGTATATCATATATATATATATATATATGATATATATTATTATTATTATATAAATATATTATATATATATATATAAAGAAATGCTTGAACTCGTTTCTTTAAGAAACGAGTTCAAGCTTAAATTTTTTTTTAAATAATCCCTGGAACTCTTTTTTAAACTGAACTCGTTCTTTGAAGAAACAAATTACGGTAATTTGTTAAAAAAAAATTGGGTTACGGTATTTTAAAAATATTTTTTATTTTTTATAATATTTTGATATTTGAACAGTTAGGTGATTTGGGGAAGATGGAGAAAAGTGAGATGGTTTTGTCTTTGTTATTAATTAACCCATGGTTTAATCTACACCACAAAATTATCATCTCAAACCAAAAATAATCATTTTCATTTACATCTTAATAATAAATTATCACAAAAATCCCTTTGACCCCGTTTTATTATAACTTTGATCCAACAACAACTGTAAAAATTACCGTTATTAACTCAGCACAATACTCGGATTATGTAAATTTACATATCTACCATGTCACAAGCATTAAACCAAACTCATATCTTCAATTTCCGAATATTTACGTTTCATAGTGCATATTGACATCACATATATACATGATCATAGAATTACGTCATAGCATACCTGCATCAACATATTTACATGACAGGTTAATAGATTCTGGGGTTGACTCGAGAAGTTCTCGGTAGATTAGCTTTGGTTGAGGTACGTTGAAATGAGTTTTATCATGATGTTTGGCAAAGACATGTAATGATGCTAATATATGACTGATCGTTTTTATTTTAAACAATTAATTCCAGTGTAGCGATTTTATACCGCAAGTGCAATGTGTCAAGTTTTAGTATAATGATTTAGAAATAGGGATGTCGTACCCACATGGACTAACGTATAAATACTAAATAAAATTAGAAGAATTATATTTAGCCTACGAAATATATGAATAATTATCTAATAAAATAAAAACTTACAAACTCAAAATTAAATCAACTCCTTTGAAGATGCGAAGGAATTACACTCGAGAAATTTATCAAGATGTCGGCCCACTTGTGCTATCGTCAATGATTTGTTTGTAAAAACTATTACTAACCAATTAATTCTTAAGGTGACGGATTCCCGTATTATAATCAATACACTTTCTCAAGCTATATTGAAACTAATATTAAATTGAAACAAGTAATTCTAGTTCACTTAAACCAATTTAATACTGCATAAGTCTCGATGAAAACCGTTAACTTTAAATCTTTCAGTTTCAAAGTGATCACATATGTGATTTAATCTCTCGATCTAAATCTTTAACATGCAACATGATTTATTATAGGGTATTATAATTTTATCTCTCAATCTCAATTATAATTCACAAATCAATCAAAGGTAGCAAGGCTTTGATAGCATTATAAGTATAAATCATGCACAAAAGAATTAATCCACTCTATGAACATTCAAATTATTAACTCAATCACAATCTTCCCTAATCTTGATAAAATAAACTTATTTTATATTCAAATCAAACTAACATGATGAATAATTGTTTCTCAACCTCATAAACATCAATAAATTTGAAAATCAAAATAAATAAAGTTTAGAAGTACGATAACGTAGGAGTTGAATCCGTGCGTTTACTTCTTCCCTTGCTTCATTCCTTGCACTTCAAAGGCTTTTTCTCTTAAATTGTATGGATGTTGGAGGATGATAGAAGGCTGATTTATGGTGTGTGATATGATATTGGTTCCTCTCGAAGATAATCAGGTATTAATCTTCCCCTCGTCCTTGTCTTCGATTTGACAATGGTATGGCGGATTTTGGTTGAGTATTTTATTGGGTTCGGAAATTGGGGGTTTTGGTTAAAATTCTAAAAAATTGTTTTTAGTGTTTTTATTGAGTTTAATTGGTGTATTGGAGGTGTTGAGGAAGTTAGGGGTGTTGATTTTGAGTTTGGGTGTCAAAAACACCATTGAAGCTCGAGTTTTTCGGAAAATTGCAGGCGCGATCGATCGCTGATGGTATGCCGATCGATCGCGACGAGCAGCTGGAAATTTATGACGATGTACAGTGCTGGCGATCGATCGCAAGGTCTCGGCGATCGATCGCGAGTGGGTTGGCGATCGATCCCGGAGACTCGCGATCGATCGCGAGATGGCACTGGTTGGCCACTGGATTGCGGCGATCGATCGCGGCTCGAAGGGTGGAGTTTTTTCGAAAATTTTGGAAAATCGGGATTTTGGAATCGAGGTTTAATTATCCGATTTCAGGGTGATGTCTACATTCCAATAGGAATGCTATACTTTTAAAATGGATTGGTTGGAGTCAAAGTTTAATAAAAGGGGATTCTCGATTGAGTTTTTGGCTATCCTGGGTATTATGCATGCTTAGCCGGGGGGCTTTTAGATCGGTAATCGTCATGGAGTGATGATAGGTTTAGAGGTTGTGAACGTGCTTGAGCACGTGGTTGCATGCTTAGGTTTGATTGTGAGTTATTTATGTGTTAGCACATAATTCATCGGGTCGTGGGACTCAGGCAAGGTTGGACTCGAACTACGGAATTATAAGGTACGTATGACGTACGAGCATAACCCTTTTATATAATTGCAATTGTTGAATGCATGCTACATTATATTGCAATAAATGGATAGATATTGGGTATTATGTGGTGCCGCTCTTGAACGAGCAATGATAGGGATGTTGTCGCTATTGAGCGAACATCGATTATGACGTCGCTATTGTTGAGCGCGCGTGGGGTTAAAATGCCGCTATTGTGGAGCGAGCTATGAAATAGAACTATGTAATCATTGGCTAGATATATGTGATATATGTGGTACTTCATTTAATGACTTAGTCATATTTGATTATGGAACTGGTATGGCAGGAATGGTTTTATTTAATCAATGTGGTGATTAACTGGATTTGGGAATTTGATGGTTTTGGTTATTTTGAGAACAGGGACAGTACAGGAAATCCTACGTGGTAACGATACTATACAGGGCGTATCCTTTTACATTACAGTTTTATATTCGGTAAATTACGTACTGTGATTATTGCAATGGTAGTATTGGTATGCTCACCCCGTGTGGGGCTGTCTCTGTTGGGGCAGGTGGTACAGGTGCATCAATAGCTTTGGAGTCGAGCTCGGACTGTTGATTTGAGGTACTTTCAGGATTGAAGTACCAGAGCTGGTTGAATAAGTCTAACGGTAGATCCAGAGTTGAGATCGAGCTATGCATGGGAAGTGCTTCCAGGATCGAAGTACCAGTAACGATATTTGGTAGATTATCTTGTACATTATATACACGTTCATTCATTGGGTGCTCTCATTTGAGCACATTTTTATGTGTATATGGAATGTATAAAAGGGCATGACTTTTCTCTCTTCATTTATTGTTTGCATGCAATTAAATACGGAATTGCTAAATGAATTGAGGGCATGTTAGTGTATTATGAGGGTGCATACTATGTAAGTGGTCTTGGTGGGGAATTTGAATATTATGTGGTTCTATTGCAAAAACTTTCTGGATGGTATATGATGCTATACTTGCATATGGTTATCTTTCCCATGATAATATGATTGTATGCACTAATGGCATGGATTAATACACTAATAACGGGTTAAGGCACGGGGGTCCTTACATTAGTGGTATCAGAGCAGTGATTTGCTCTTTGGGGCTGTTGAGGGCCTACGAATATGTTGATAGAAATGGGAAGCACATACTTATGCATGATGGTAGTTAGTGTTGTGTGGCACAACTATTAAAACTCAAAGTCAAGATTACTATTAAACACTCTATAAGCCTACTTTTCAAGCACTTCTCCACTAATGTAGTTATTTCATAGACTTGGATCAGAATGACTTTTTAAGCTTATAATGTCAGGCCTTGGGTGTCGGCTTCAAAGAAAAGAAAAGATAATCGCAAAGAAGAGAGTATAATCTTATGTCGCACATTTCAAACTCCTCTTATTTTTCTTGTCTAGCCTTGTCCACTTTGGGTCTTATACATGTTTTTTTCAAGGCTTTTTCTTCTCTTTTCTTTCCTATTCTCAATCCTCAATCATTATCACATTAAGCTCCTTAAAATATAGTCATTTAAGTGCATCTAATGAGATTCATTATTGTAAGGACCCCCGTGCCCTTAACCCGTTATTAGTGTATTAAGTCATACCATTAGTGCATATAATCATACTATCATGGGGAAAACCATATGCAAGTGCAACACCATATACTATCCAGAAAATTTCTTGCATTCAATCCGCATAATATTCGAATTCCCCAACCAAGATTATTTGTATAACATGCACCCTCATAAATACACTAACATGCTCTCATTTCATTTAGCAATTCCATATTTAATTGCATGAAAACCATAAACGAAAAGAGAAGAGCCGTAGCCCATTTTAACATCTCATATACACGTAAAATGTACTCAAATAAGAGCACCCAATAAACACGCGTGTATCTCATGTATAAAACATTCTATCGGATACCGTTATTGGTGCTTCAATCCTGGAAATACCTCCCAAGCGCAACTCGATCTCAACTCTGGATCTAAGCGCCTATCCAATCAGCTCTAGTACCTCGACTCTGGAAGTACCTCTAGTCAACAGCTCGAGCTCAACTCCAAAGCCGCTGCTACACCTGTATCACCTACCCCAACAGAGACAGCCCCCACACGGGGTGAGCATACCAATACCACCAATCCAATAAACATAACATTGCAATTCATAATTTACAGAATGTAAATGCCATAATTTAAATGATACTCCCTGGATGGTATCACCCTCATCCGGGATCCCCTGTATTGTCCCTGTTCTCAAAATAACCAAACTCATCAGATTCCCAAAGCCAGTTAATCGGCACATGGATTAACTAATACCGTTTTATTATGCAAGTTCCATAACCAATATGGTACAATTATTATATAAAAGACATAGATGTCACATATATCAAATGAATGGTTCCATGTTCCTATTTCATTGCTCGCTCCACAATAGCGGCATTCTAAACCCCGCGCACGCTCAACAATAGCGGCGTCATAACTGATGGTCGCTCAACGGCGACAGCATCCCAATTCATTGCTCGCTCAATAGCGGCACCATATGGTTCCCAATGTATAATCCATTTGACATAAATACCATTTACCATGCATATCATTATCCGTTTATAGCAAGTATCATACACCATGCATTTCAATACCTATTCAATGCAATTACCACATGCCACATATTTCCATATCCATTTAACCAATTACCACATGCCATGCATTTCCATATCCATTTAACCAAATGCCACATACCATGCATTTTACAGTTGCAACATTATAATAGGCTATGCTCGTACGTCATACGTACCTTGAGTTTCCGTAGTCCGAGCCAAACCTTGCTTTAGTTCCATGCCTCGAGAAAGATGTGCTAAAACGCATAAACAACCCACAATCAAGCATAAGCATGCAACCACGTGCCCAAGCACGTTCAAAACTCCCAAACATATCGTCTATCCATGATGATTACCAAATTATAAAAGTTCCCGGCTAAGCATGTATAATACCCCAAAAATATTGTCAATCCATGACAATTAACCTTTTAAAATAACCCGGGGCGAAGCATGCAAGACACCCAAAAAGAGCCATGAAACAACAAAAGAGGCACCAACAAACTGGCCATCTCGATCGATCGAAATTTCATGTCGATCGATCGAAAACCACCCTCCGATCGATCCGTCAAAATACCGATCGATCGGTCCACTGTTCCAAAGTCACTAAAAACATTCTGCCATGCTCGATCGATCGAAAATATTTTCGGATCGATCGAGCAGCCCTGTATATGCGAGAAACCTCCAAGAATGAGCTCCTTTCAACACCAAATCACCTATAACTCAAACCCACTTCGATTTACAACATAAAACCAACCAAAAACCATCTAAACACTACAAAACCTAACCCCCAACACATACAACAATGTTAGAACAATATCTACCCCTTGAACCCCAAGATACAACACCAAAACCAACCAATATACAACAAAACTTTGCTAGGTTGGTAGCTTACCCTTTGAGCTTCAAGATTCTAGCAAGAAATCATGAAAATGGCTCTTTTCCAAAGCTTTCTCCTTCCTTTCATGTCGAGGAACGAAAATGGTGGGTTTGGATGAGGTGATGGCAAGGTCAAGATAAAGGTGATAGAATGGGGTGGATGGGATGTAAAGGAGGGGGAATGTTTCTTTTAACATTTTTATAACATGCATCCAATAATTGTATGGTATGAAAATTATGTCCAACATGACATTTCAAAACCCCTCATCCAATTATGCATTAAGACTCACATTAGTCATGTTTTAATTAAATAATTAAAACCCACTCCGATCAAATCATACCAATAACCAAAATTCCCAACATGCAACGAATGCATCCCGGATCCCGACTCTCACCAAAAACCTAAATCATAGGTTTTTCACCAAATTGAGAATACAATCTCGACCTTTGGATCCAACGATCCTAAATGCCCGATTTACAACCTCGGGAGACCCAAAACCGCAATTAATTCCTAATTGCCACAATATAAATCCATTAAGGATTAATAACCCTCCGGGAGTAAGACTAATAATCCCAGGACATCACAATTATCCCCCACTAATAAAAATTTCGTCCTCGAAATTTGCACCGGTGTACTCCACGTAACACCAAGGCTACACCAACCAAAATAAAACCACGACCCCGATTCTGGACCACATTATAATCGAATGAACAACTGCGAGAACCCCAATCTCGCACCAAGCCCTAAAATAGAGCAAACGCCAAAATCCATACAAACCCAAAAATAACAACATACCTCGATGTGAATTGTCCCAGAAGTCAGTCCACCACGACTACAAATCAACCAAATCTTCCTTGGTTCTGACATAGATATCACTCCGTGATATTCATCACTTGCCCACGATGCTTGACACGCATCGTCATGATGGGAACCACTAGTATAAACAGTATACTCACAGAAAAATCCAGTTTCTGCTTCCCAGTCCATCTCCTCCAAAGGAGTAGTTGCACCAATTGCAATCCGGACCGGGTTACCCACGGTCACTGATCCACACAAAACACATCACCACAGAAATCTAAAACAAGGTGTTCCAAGAAATCATATCTTGGTCCTGACACACCATTAAGACTCCACAAAGTCTCAAGTTCCACAGAGGTCATTCAAAACAAACAATTGCATTCCTGCTATACGTGTCAATCCACGATACTAAACAAATCCGAATCCTGGCCATCCCTCGTTCATCCTGGGATTTAACAATCCTAAAAAACAGGAAGGCTATCGAATTATCCAACAAGAACTACCATGGTCCTAAACACGACAAGTCCTCAAAAGGGAAGTCAAACAGACCTCACGATTATTCCTCAGAATACATCGTGCCATCGAGATTACCAATCTCAAATTGTCACGATCTCCCACCGGAGATTCACCAAACCGAGCATACAAACTCGACGTTCAACAAGGAACAAAATAAAGTTGGCATTCGTATACACACACGGCATACATGCCCACGTACCAACACAAAATGCATACTCAATGCAATAGACTCGGGTATCTCCAAACATACCCAAAATTCCAAACCACTGCCAAACCTCGATTATTCTCACTACACGGAGAATAATGGTTGACAAACCAAAACCAAAGGGTGTGATTTCAACATCAACACCACACGAATCAAAACAACGAATCTCCCAAAAATTCATCCGGTAGGTATAACAATACCGCCTTCCTCACAAGGAAAGTGTCATGAACTCATGACCCTCCAACTTCGAACTACCGTTCGGAAAACCTGGATATATTTATATCAAAACATATCCCGGAACCAACAAAAGATGACTGATTCAGAATAGCGCATCCCTGCAACTATTACCAATCTGAAACCCGTATACACCATGTATACTCATCCTAAAAATGCTCTGTACTAATATCATAGTACTCCTCAAAACCGAGCATTTCCCCGGAGACGTATCTTCGATCGTCTCACCGGAAGTACGAAGCCATCACATAGTCCAACACTAGTAGGGCTTACCCCGGTTGATTCACAATCAACCCTCAACCAATACCAGCTGTCTCCACGACAGTGCCATCCAAATTTCTCCAAGAAATAAAATCGGTATAGTAGTGTTACCCCACTAGCTATATCCTACAAATCCAATCGTGACTCCCATCGCATTCCACATGCAAGGATGCTCAACCAGAGCTAATGACGACTTGTTGACACTCACGTTGGTATTCCCAACAAAATCGAGTTGTCCCGGCACAAGTCACTCGAAACATTTGACGTACAAATGCCCCCGTGAGGTATTCCCTACCTCAATCACCATGCCATAAAGAGACTACAAGAGTCTATCATCACCCTCATCGTATCACCATATGATTCACCCAGCTCGAATCCAACGAGCAGCATAAAGGCTAACACAAGCACACTAAAGTACTGCAACAATACCTGGCTAACGGTTTGTTGGCCCCATAGGTTCATACCAACCTATCAACGTGACACACGTTCCATCCCGATATACCATACCGCACAATCATTAGAGTTGTGGGTCATCGCCCAACATACCTCTAAAACACCAAGCATAATGGACAACCCGGTGTCCTTGCTCAACTACGATGCAATCATAAACCATTAAGACTTATTCCACACCCTCAGGGTGGGTGTGATCATGCCTACACCACATCACAACATCAAGCGAGTAGTTTCCTCAATGACTACTCTTACCACCAATCACTTGGCCTTAGCCAATCCAGCGAGTATACCCGGAGGGTATCATTACTCGAAAAATGTTTACCTCTATAACATGATGCGGTACACTCACTGGTACAATGCATCCAATGTTTCATCGAGCAAACCTGCTCGGCAAAAGGTCTCGTCAACTAGTGACCCAGACTCTACCATGTGCTCACCATCGGCACTCAAACCATATAACAAAATTCACAAACATGAATGTATTATTCACCATGACGACGCCACGCGTCCACATAAACATCCCAAATAACATCGTCAAACATATGACGATACCTGTCGATATACGACACTCATAATCCCATCGTCAATCACATGACGGTATAAACAACACATAGTATTCACAATAATGATAACAAAAGTAATATGCCAAATCGCTATCAAGATAGCGGAATACCTGTATCCATCGTTCATCCGAGGTACATAAGCGGCATCCATCGCTCGTAGGCGGCATAATCCAGTGCTACACACATAGCGGTATAATCCATCGCTATAGAGTCGACTGTATGATCCCTCGCCATAAAGTCAGCAGCATGAAACATCGCTATAGATGTCCGACGGTATGAACCATCGCCATAGATGTAGCGGAATGTACCATCGCTATATGATACCTGGCGGCATAAGCCATCGCCAATAGAATACCCGGCGGCATGAACCATCGCCAATAGAATACCCAGCGGCATGAACCATCGCCAATAGAATACCCGGCGGAACCATCGCCAATAGAATACCCAGCGGAACCATCACCAATAGGATACCCGGCGGAACCATCGCCAATAGAATACCCGGCGGAACCATCGCGGACTCAAGAGGTACTCACACCCATGTATTACTTCGTTCCCGATCGCATCGCTACGTAATGACAGCGTCATCATCGCTTCGACGTGACAGCGGCATGTATCATCGCTTCGACACGACAGCGGCATCTTCGCTTTGACATGACGGTGGTACCATCGCTTCGACGTGACAGCGGCATTTACCATCGCTTCGACATGACAGCGACATTTACCATCGTTCCGGCATGACAACGGAAATACCCCTCGCTTCGACATATTAGCGGCATAATATCCCTCGCGATAGTAATATGACAGCGGCATTATCCTTCGCTTCGACATATTTGCGGCAAATATTGTAGGGTCTTCCTACCTTAACGTCATTATAAACACATATTATGGACTAATCATGCATTCATAGCATCTTAGGGTTCCGGTTGTAGCTTTGAGCTAATAGAGTTACAGGCCAAAAATAAAATTTCAAAACTTAATTAATTACATTCTCAAATGAATGTTAAGGCGATAGAATTATACTACTCCTAGAGTAGAAACTATCCAAAAATCCTGTATCCTAACTTCTTTCATGCTCCTCATAGCTCACTGCCTCAACCCGGCCCTTAGTCCTTTAGTCCAAAAGTGTACCTACAGGGACAACGCATCGTGAGCATACAAACATTTACTTAACATCATATAAAAAGGCATAACAATAAATGCGTAACATCTTAGTTAAGTAAAATTCATTGGTCGTTCTTTAACCTCTTTTGTTGTCCCTGATTCTCATTCACGTATAAGGGCATCTTACCCCATTGTATGGCATCTTACCATAACATAACATCGTGTGACATCTTACCACATGGGCATCTTACCCAATAGTATGGCGTCTTACCATATCATAAACATCGTGTGGCATCTTACCACATGGGCATCTTACCCAATCATATACATCGAGTGGCATCTTACCACATGGGCATCTTACCCAATCATATGGCATCTTACCATATCATATACATCGAGTCATTAAATAAACATCGTATAAACATTATCATAATCTTACTTATCACAATCATCATCATAAACGTCATCATCATAGACATCATCATCATAAACATCATCATCATGAACATCATCATCATAAACATCATCATCATAAACTTCATCATCATAAACTTACTTATCAAAATTCATCATCATAAACATCATATGTAGGAGTATGGTTTACCGTCCGATGCCTGTACGTTTCTTACGTACCTTAATTTCCAAAAGTGGAGAAGTTGGAGAACTTTATCTCCTGGATGTTGTGGGTACCTGTGATGGTTCTACATAACCATAAAAATCGATATTATAAGCTAATCATAGTCCAATATCCAAAAACCCCACAAAAACATCAAAAACACATATTTATGTGTCTCGCGATCGATCGCTGGGTTGTCCCGATCGATCGCGAGATCACACTGCCCGTTGCTGAAATTCTGAGTCTTCGGCGATCGATCGCCACTTTTGGCGCGATCGATCGCCAGCTCGCCGATCGATCGCCCAAAAGTGGCGATCAATCGCCAAATGCTACTGGCGCGCACTGGAGGCTCGCGATCGATCGCCAAAAACGGGCGATCGATCGCCGAGTACTGAACCACGAAAAATCGCCATTTTTGAGCATTTTTCAAGCTCCACTTCATTCCTTGCAAACCCAAACTTCCCTACAACATCAATATCATCATAACTCACAAAGACCCACATAAAACACTTCAAAAATCATACCCCAACCATAAATAACATATACCCCAAAACAACCCACATAAAAACATCAAAATCTAACCCATTTCAACACCAAACATCATAAAAACTTAAGGAAGGGTTCCATACCTCTTAGGGACTCCAAAT
Source organism: Haberlea rhodopensis (assembly GCA_907163345.1). NCBI lineage: Eukaryota > Viridiplantae > Streptophyta > Magnoliopsida > Lamiales > Gesneriaceae > Haberlea > Haberlea rhodopensis. Next base: position 100,970 of record CAJQUN010000950.1, read on the forward strand.
CCTACAATAAATCTCACAAACAAAGGTTTTGTGAAGATTTCTCCTTCCACTTTAGCCAAGTTTCGAAAATGTGAGGTGGGTTAGGGTTGGGGATGAATTTGGGGGGTTTAAAAGTGATTGAAAAGTAAGTGGGTATATTGGGGAAAGAGGGTTATAAAGGTTAATATAAAATTTGCACCCCAAAGTTAACATGATGTATAAAATACCCAAACATGGTATTTTATAAGCATTTAATAAAATGCAACAAACTTCCTCTAAATTCACATCTTCCTCATATTTAATAATCAACACATTTAAATCATGTTAACATCTTATTGCCCAACACATAAATCAATTACCTCATAATTCATCATATAAACATAATTAATGCCTTAATTGCAATTAATCATTTCGGGGACATCACAAATATTCTTCCTCGCTATAATATGACAGCGGCAAGTATTCACATCGCTACGCTATGCATGCAACCGTAATGCATAACCCGTATTCTAATAATTGTTTCGGCACGACAGCGGCATCATCGCTTCGACGTGACAGCGGCATTTACCATCGCTTCGACACGACAGCGGCATCATCGCTTCGACGTGCATGCAACCGTAATGCATAACCCGTATTCCAATAAACATCGCCATGAGTGTATTTTAATGCACATCGCTCCAACATTTAGCGGCAAAGCACGAAAATCATCACTCCGATGTATATCTATGCAACCGTAATGCATAGTCCATGTCTCGTAAGACCCTGCAACCACCATGTTTAGCAATAACATATTCCATTTATGAACACATATCATAAACGCACGTAAGCAATATAGTTGTGGAACGCAACACTAATTACCATCATGCATAAGTATGTGCTTCTCATTCCCATTATCATTTTCCTAGGCCCTCAACAGCCCCAAAGAGCTAACCACTGCTCTGATACCACTAATGTAAGGACCCCCGTGCCCTTAACCCGTTATTAGTGTATTAAGCCATACCATTAGTGCATATAATCATACTATCATGGGGAAAACCATATGCAAGTGCAACACCATATACTATCCAGAAAATTTCTTCCATTCAATCCGCATAATATTCAAATTCCCCAACCAAGATTATTTGTATAACATGCACCCTCACACTAACATGCTCTCATTTCATTTAGCAATTCCATATTTAATTGCATGTAAACCATAAACAAAAAGAGAAGAGCCGTAGCCCATTTATACATCCCATATACACGTAAAATGTACTCAAATAAGAGCACCCAATAAACACGCGTGTATCTCATGTATAAAACATTCTATCGGATACCGTTATTGGTGCTTCAATCCTGGAAACACCTCCCAAGTGCAACTCGATCTCAACTCTGGATCTAAGCGCCTATCCAATCAGCTCTAGTACCTCGACTCTGGAATTACCTCTAGTCAACAGCTCGAGCTCAACTCCAAAGCCGCTGCTACACCTGTATCACCTGCCCCAACAGAGACAGCCCCCACACGGGGTGAGCATACCAATACCACCAATCCAATAAACATAACATTGCAATTCATAATTTACAGAATGTAAATGCCATAATTTAAATGATACTCCCTCGATGGTATCACCCTCATCCGGGATCCCCTGTATTGTCCCTGTTCTCAAAATAACCAAACTCATCAGATTCCCAAAGCCAGTTAATCGGCACATGGATTAACTAATACAGTTTTATTATGCCAGTTCCATAACCAATATGGTACAATTATTATATAAAAGACCGTAGATGTCACATATATCAAATGAATGGTTCCATGTTCCTATTTCATTGCTCGCTCCACAATAGCGGCATTCTAAACCCCACGCACGCTCAACAATAACGGCGTCATAACTGATGGTCGCTCAACGGCGACAGCATCCCAATTCATTGCTCGCTCAATAGCGGCACCATATGGTTCCCAATGTATAATCCATTTGACATAAATACCATTTACCATGCATATCATTATCCGTTTATAGCAAGTATCATACACCATGCATTTCAATACCTATTCGATGCAATTACCACATGCCACATATTTCCATATCCATTTAACCAAATACCACATGCCATGCATTTCCATATCCATTTAACCAAATGCCACATACCATGCATTTTACAGTTGCAACATTATAATAGGCTATGCTCGTACGTCATACGTACCTTGAGTTTCCGTAGTCCGAGCCAAACCTTGCTTTAGTTCCATGCCTCGAGAAAGATGTGCTAAAACGCATAAACAACCCACAATCAAGCATAAGCATGCAACCACGTGCCCAAGCACGTTCAAAACTCCCAAACATATCGTCTATCCATGATGATTACCAAATTATAAAAGTTCCCGGCTAAGCATGTATAATACCCCAAAAATATTGTCAATCCATGACAATTAACCTTTTAAAATAACCTGGGGCGAAGCATGCAAGACACCCAAAAAGAGCCAAGAAACAACAAAAGAGGCACCAACAAACTGGCCATCTCGATCGATCGAAATTTCATGTCGATCGATCGAAAACCACCCTCCGATCGATCGGTCAAAATACCGATCGATCAGTCCACTGTTCCAAAGTCACTAAAAACATTCTGCCATGCTCGATCGATCGAAAATATTTTCGGGTCGATCGAGCAGCCCTGTATACGCGAGAAACCTCCATGAATGAGCTCCTTTCAACACCAAATCACCTATAACTCAAACCCACTTCGATTTACAACATAAAACCAACCAAAAACCATCTAAACACTACAAAACCTAACCCCCAACACATACAACAATGTTAGAACAAGATCTACCCCTTGAACCCCAAGATACAACACCAAAACCAACCAATATACAACAAAACTTTGCTAGGTTGGTAGCTTACCCTTTGAGCTTCAAGATTCTAGCAAGAAATCATGAAAATGGCTCTTTTCCAAAGCTTTCTCCTTCCTTTCATGCTGAGGAACGAAAATGGTGGGTTTGGATGAGGTGATGGCAAGGTCAAGATAAAGGTGATAGAATGGGGTGGATGGGATGTAAAGGAAGGGGAATGTTTCTTTTAACATTTTTATAACATGCATCCAATAATTGTATGGTATGAAAATTATGTCCAACATGACATTTCAAAACCCCTCATCCAATTATGCATTAAGACTCACATTAGTCATGTTTTAATTAAATAATTAAAACCCACTCCGATCAAATCATACCAATAACCAAAACTCCCAACATGCAACGAATGCATCCCGGATCCCGACTCTCACCAAAAACCTAAATCATAGGTTTTTCACCAAATTGAGAATACAATCTCGACCTTTGGATCCAACGATCCTAAATGCCCGATTACAACCTCGGGAGACCCAAAACCGCAATTAATTCCTAATTGCCACAATATAAATCCATTAAGGATTAATAACCCTCCGGGATTAAGACTAATAATCCCAGGACATCACAATTATACTCCCTTGGGGTAAAGATAAATTTTTTTTCATTTTAGGCTACACAAGGTATGTATAATGTCAACAAAAGTCGAATGGTGGCTATTTTTCATTCTTATTCAATCAAGCTCAAAGTTGGACACTAAAGATTGATATAGACTAGGTAAGCTTGAAAGGCTCAAACGTTCCAAAAATCGCCTAAATCATGTCCAAGTCAAGTTCCTAATTATAAAATTTCGCCTCAAAGTGCCCTGAAATAGGTTCTAGAGTGCTTTAAGATCCTCAAGACAAATCATAGTTAACAAAATTTTTCCAATATATATTTCCCTCAATCATGACTCAAAAGTGCTCAAGATGTTCCTCAATTTTGAAATATTAACTCAACCACATATATTCACAAACAAGTCCAAAATCATCAAGCTTCTAGTTGAGATGGGGATTAATATCATTATGTAATACTGTTGCAGGTCTAATTCATTATTTCTTAATGATGAACTCATTTTTCAAAAAAAAAAATTATTTATTTTATTTAATATGCTCAAAAAACAATCTAATATCATGATAGACTAGGCATGCAAGATAAGTAACAAGAGAGTACAATAGATATCAGTAAATACCCCCCCCCCCCCCCCCCCCAAACTTAGTACGTGCATTGCCCTCAATGTACAGTAAATAGTAAACGCAAAAGCAAAACACATACCTCGACGACGATCGTCAGTGATTGTCGTCCTCATCATGCTCCGGTGGAGATACTGTTTAATAAGTAAAAAAAAACAAAAAATGAAAAGATGAACTAAAGTTTTTGAAAAACATTCAAGAGATAGAGAGATAGAAAGTTCTTAATTTATAGTCCCAAGCTGGTCTGTCACCTCCTTTTTCTTAGTTACCAAGATAACAGATAGATGCTAACATCTCGCCTTTCTCGTTTATGTGGTAGTGCTTCAATCGCTGCCCATTTACTATAAATGTTCCCTTATTGGGTTCGGTAATTTCAATAGCGGCTGATGAGTTTACCTTGGAGACTTTGAATGGTCCGGACCAACGAGAACGTAGTTTACCTGGAAAGAGTCGCAGTCTGGAGTTGAACAAGAGTATTGTATCTCCTACATTAAATTTCCTCCTTTGTATAAGAGAATCATGCCACTTCTTGGTTTTGTCTTTGTAAATCTTGGCACTCATATGCCTGATTCTTAAACTCCTCCATCTCATTCAGCTGTAAAAGACATTTTTCACCTGCAACATGACAATAAACGTTTAGCCATTTAATAGCCCAATATGCTTTATGCTCAAGTTCAACTGGTAGGTGACATGCCTTACCAAATACCAACCTATAAGGTGATGTGCCAATAAGTGTCTTAAAAGCAATTCGATAAGCCCATAAGGCATCATCTAAGCGTAAGGACCAATCCTTCTGGCTTAGAGTTACTGTCTTTTCTAAAATACGTTTCAACTCTCGGTTTGAAACTTCTACTTGTCCGCTGGTTTGTGGGTGGTGAGGTGAAGACACTTTGTGGGTGACACCATATTTACTCAAAAGATTTTCTAATTGTTTGTTGCGAAAATGAGTGCCCCCATCACTAATAATTGCTCGAGGGGAGCCAAAACGAGTAAAAAAATTTCTTTTCAAAAATTGCACAACCACTCGAGCATCATTTGTGCGTAAAGCTTCCTCCTCAACCCACCTTGACACATAATCCACTGCAACAAGTATGTATTTGTTTGAACATGAACTTGGGAAAGGTCCCATAAAATCTATTCCCTACACATCAAAGTTCGCATTCAAGAATTATATTTAAGGGTAATTCATTTCTCCTAGAGATATTACCGACCCTTTGACATCTATCACATGTGGAAACATACCTGAATGCATCCTTAAACAACGTTGGACAATAGAAGCCAGAGTCAAGTACCTTAGCAGCTGTTTTGGTTGGGCCAAAATGCCCACCTATCTCTCCACAGTGGCACTGCTTCAAGATAGATTGCATATCCCCTTCGGGGATACATCTCCTTATAATGTTATCTGCACAAACTTTGAACAAATAGGGCTCCTCCCACATAAGATGTTTAACCTCAGAAATTATTTTTTTCTTTTGATAAAAAGACAGATTTTGTGGGAGGATACCACTAGCAATATAATTCGCATAATATGCATACCAAGGTAAAACGTCAACGTTAAACAATTGTTCATCAGGAAATTTCTCATTAATTTCTTCTACCTCACTTTCAATTGTATCCTCTCCATTGTCTATTCGAGAAAAATGATCTACTACCACATTCTCTACACCCTTTTTATCTCTTATCTCCAAGTCAAATTCTTGCAACAACAATATCCACCTAATTAAGCGTGGTTTGGCATCTTTCTTTGCAAGTAAGTACTTAAGTGCAGGATGATCGGTTTAAACAATAACTTTGGCAAGACATAGATAGGAGTGAAACTTATCGAATGCGAAAACTATCGCTAGAAGCTCTTTTTCAGTAGTGGCATAATTCATTTGTGCTTCATTCAAAGTGCGACTAGCATAGTAGATGGTATGAAATACCTTGTTCCTCCTTTGGCCTAAAACTGCTCCTACCGCCATGTCACTTGCATCGCACATCAGTTCAAAGGGTAACTCCCAATCAGGTGCTACCAAGACATGTGCTGTTACCAGTTTCTCCTTGAGAATCTCGAATGCCTGCACACAATCAGCATTAAATTCATAAGGTGCATCTTTAGTTAATAGACGAGATAAAGGTTTAGAAATTTTTGAGAAATCCTTAATGAATCGACGATAAAATCCGCATTGCCTAAAAAACATCAGATTCCTTTCACTGTTGTTGGTAGTGGCAATTGTTGTATCACTTGGATTTTTGCTCGGTCTACTTCAATACCCCTTTCGGATATCTTGTGTCCCAAGACTATACATTCTTTGACCATGAAGTGACACTTCTCCCAATACAATACAAGATTCGTCTCCTCGCATCTTGTCAACACCAAATCCAACTTATATAAACAGATATCAAATGAAGATCCAAAAACAGAGAAGTCATCCATAAGTACTTCTAAGAATTTCTCTATCATGTCATGGAATATGGCTACCATGCATCTTTGAAAAGTAGCAGGGGCATTACATAATCCAAATGGCATTCGTCTAAAGGTAAATGTACCATAAAGGCAAGTGAAAGTAGTTTTATCTTGGTCCTCTGGTGTAATAACGATTTGGTTATACCCAGAATACCCATCTAGAAAGTAATAAAAGTCATAACCTGCTAACCTCTCTACCATTTGATCAATGAAGGGAAGGGGAAAGTGATCTTTACGAGTAGACTCATTTTACCTCATATAGTCAATGCAGACTCTCCACCCCGTGACTGTTCAAGTAGGTATCAATTCATTGTTCTCATAAGGGACAACAGTCATGCCTCCTTTCTTTGGTATTCACTGAATAGGACTTACCAATGAACGATCAGAGATAGGGTAGATAATACCTGCGTCCATTATCTTAATGACCTCGGCTTTGACTACCCTTGCATTTTTGGATTGAGACGGTGTTGTGGTTGTACCACAGTCTTGAATGTGTCTTCCATCATAATTTTATGCATCCACATCAATGGACTAATTCCTTTAATATCTGCTATCTTTCATCCAAATGCCTTCTTGTGCTCTCTAATGACTTTAAGAAGCTTCCTCTCGTTTTCACCTGTCAAAGATGAAGAAATAATGATTGGTAAGGAATTTCCATAATCTAAGAATACATACTTGAGATGAGGTGGGAGGGGTTTTAGTTCGAGAGTAGGATATTCTTCGATGGATGGCCGTTGAGGTTTAATGACTCTTTTTCCTAACTTTCCAAGATTTTCAGTGGCTCGTTTCATGTAAGGAATGGTGTTGTTCAAATGAGCTATAATCTCAATTTCCTCCTTGTCATGTTGTTTATCGGCTTCCACAAGGTATGCTTCCATTTTCTCTTTGAATGTACCTTGCAACACATCAATAGTCAAGACATCAATAATATCAATACTAAAACACATGGACTCGTCGTGTGGGTGTTGAGGTTCTTTAAAGACATTAAACACAACTTGATCCCCCCCTACATGAAGGATAAACTTCCCTTATTGGACATCTATGATTGCCTTTCCCGTTGCTAAGAACGGCCGGCCCAAGATCAGTGGTGTCTCTGTGTCCTCTTCCATATCTAGTACAAGAAAATCAACTGGGAAGATGAATTTATCCACTTTGACTAATAAGTCTTCGATGATTCCCCGAGGGTATGTGATAGATCTATCTGCCAATTGCAGTGAAACTTTAGTAGGTTTTGGCTCTCCTTGTCCCAACCTCCTGAAAATGGAAAAAAGGCATCAAATTAATACTCGCACCCAAATCATACAATGATTTAGTAAATGAGACTGATCCTATAGTGCAAGGTATAGTAAAACTCTCTGGGTCTTTTAGCTTTGGAGGCATTTTGTTTTGCACAATTGCTGAGCACTCCTCCGTTAAGCTTACCGTTTCGTATTCGCCCAACTTTCGCTTGTTAGAAAGAATTTCCTTCAAAAACTTAGCATAACTAGGCATTTGAAGTAGAGCATCAGCGAATGGTATATTAATATGCAATTTCTTAAATACCTCAAGAAACTTACCAAATTCAGCGTCCATTTTAGCTCTTTTTAATGCAGTGGGAAATGGGGGAGGAATTACTACCTTATCAGTATGTGTGATTGGTGTGGTGTTAGAATTTTTACTTTTTTCGGTTACCTTTTCCTCGGTCTTACCTTTATCTTCAGTGGTGGTTCCACAACTTTCTTTTGCTTCAGTCTGCGCCCTTAGCTCCTTTCCATTCCTTAGTGCTATGACATTTGCTTGCTCCTTTGGATTTATCACTATATCACTTGGTAGTGAACCTTGGGTTCGTCCGGAAATCAATGTTGCAAGTTGCCCTACTTGTACTTCCAAGTTCTTTATAGATGGATCTTGATTTTGCATCCTATTTTCAGTTGATGATATGAACTTGGTCACGAGCTCCTCCATACTCGGCTTAGGTACATATCCCGGTGGTGGTTGTGGTTCAACACGTTGTTTTGGTTGGACCATTGTAAATTTGGATGGTTCCTCCATCCCGGGTTGTAAGTGTTTGAGTACGGGTTATTAGGCTGCCTGTTTCCTACATAATTAGCAGACTCATTAGACTGAGTAAATGGATTACCTGCCTGGTTCGATGCCTGGATGATTGCTTCCACATAAGTCACAAGTGATAACTCGAGCTTGCATCGCTGTCATGCTCATGCTATCAATATTTTTGTTCAATGCTTCCAACTGTGCCGAAAGAGCGGTGATGTCGTCAATTTGATGAACTCCACTCGATTTCTTTAGCACATTCCTCTCTGATTGCCATTGATAGCTATTAGAAGCCATCTCTTCCAAGAGTTCATAAGCTGCTTCCGGTGTTTTTCGCATGATGGATCCTCCTGAGGCTGCACCAATCATAGAATGGTTAGCTGAAAATAAACCGTTATAAAAGGTCTGTACCTGGAGCCAAACAGGAAGACCATGATGTGGAAATCTCCTAAGAAAGTCCTTGAAACGATCACATGCCTCATATAAATATTCAGGATCATATTGCCCAAACGTGGTGATATCGTTTCTCATCTTCGCAGTTTTGGAAGGGGGAAAATAATTAGACAAGAACGCTTGAGTCATCCCCTCCCAAGTGGTAATAGATCCTACAGGTAAAGAATTTAACCATGCTTTAGCGTTAACTTTTAATGAAAAGGGAAATAATCGTAACCTGATGGCGTCGTCAGAAACGCCATTGTGTTTGAAGGTGTCACAAATCTCCAAGAAGTTGGAGATGTGAGCGTTAGGGTCATCAGCGGCTACTCCCCCAAACATTACTGAACGCTGGATCATCTGAATTATTGCAGGCTTTATCTCAAAATTGTTAGCTTGAATACTTGGCCTCGTAATGCTTGACAGTGATCCATGGAAAGCTGGTTGAGCAAAGTCTATCATAGATCTTGGATTTCGTGCTTCATTATTCGCGCCTCCTTCTTGATTGTTATCCGACATTGTTCGAGCTTCCCGTATTTTCCTAAGAAAAGTTCGCTCAATTTCTGGGTCAAAAGGCTCGAGTGTGGGAGTGCTACTCCTTAGCATGCACCAAGAAGCCTGTAAAAATCAACCCAAAAAGGAGAAACACAAATGTAGTAAACCAAATAGTGAAAATTGACAACAAAACAAAACAAAAAATTTGGCTAAATTAAAATTAACTAATCTCGTATGATATTATACAAATTAGTCCCCTGCAGCGGCGCCAAAAACTTGATCGCTTTTAGTTTAAACAATTAATTCCAGTGTAGCAATTTTATACCGCAAGTGTCCGGTGTCAAGTTTTAGTATAGTGATTTAGAAATAGGGATGTCGTACCCACATGGACTAACGTATAAGTACCAAATAAAATTAGAAGAATTATATTTAGCCTACGAAATATATGAATAATTATCTAATTAAAATAAAAACTTAAAAATACAAAATTAAATCAACTCCTTTGAAGATGCGAAGGAATTACACTCGAGAAATTTATCACGATGTCGGTCCACTTGTGCTATCGTCAATGATTTGTTTGTAAAAACAATTACTAACCAATTAATTCTTAAGGTGACGGATTCCCGTATTATAATCAATACACTTTCTCAAGCTATATTGAAACTAATATTAAATTGAAACAAGTAACTCACGTTCACTTAAACCAATTTAATACTACATAAGTCTCGATGAAAACCGTTAATTTTAAATCTTTCAGTACAAAGTGATCATATGTGATTTAATCTCCCGATCTAAATCTTTAACATACAACATGATTTATAATAGCGTATTATAATTTTATCTCCCGATCTCAATTACAATTCACAAATCAATCAAAGGTAGCAAGGCTTTGATAGCATTAAAAGTATAAATCATGCACAAAAGAATTAATCCACTCTATGAACATTCAATCATTAACTCAATCACAATCTTCCCTAACCTAGATAAAATAAACTTATTTTATATTCAGATCAAATTACATGATGAATAATTGTTTCTCAACCTCATAAACATCAATAAATTCGAAAATCAAAATAAATAAAGTTTAGAAGTACGATAACGTAGGAGTTGAATCCATGCATTGAAATGTTACTTCTTCCCTTGCTTCCTTTCTTGCACTTCAAATGCTTTTTCTCTTAAATTGTATGGATGTTGGAGGATGATAGGAGGCTGATTTATGGTGTGTGATATGATATTGGTTCCTTTGATTTCGTGCCCTATGTCTCTTATTTATAGAATAGGACGTGGATGGAAGTGTTCCCAATAGATCAAACTCAATCAAGTCTTCTTTTTTTCCTGAAAATTCTGTTGCTCGATCGATCGGTTAATTGTCTCGATCGATCGAGCCCTCTGATTTCTCGTCCCTGACTTTTTCTGCCTCGCTCGATCGATCGAGCATCAACTGTCGATCGATCGAGCATTCTTTAATCTCGCTTGATAAATATCTGCCATGCTCGATCGATCGAGCATCAACTTCCGATCGATCGAGCTCCTCTTTTTCTTGTTGGCCAAATCTCTGTCTCCTTCGATCGATTGCGCTCCGCTTTTGACGGTTATGTCAGATTCCAACTTCTTCATTTCTTGCCTCGGTTTGATCCGTTTTCATCTTTCTAGCTTAATTCTTCCACTTCCCACCTAGATTCCTGAAACAAACAAATAAATCCCAAAAAGCGTAACATCATCCAGGAATCTACACGAAAATATATACATATCATTGCAAAAATACACGTAATATTCATCATTATCAATGACCGTATATGTCATTAATAGATTTATATGATTTAATTATCATTATATGATCCTTATGTGACTACATGATATGTTGAGATACAATGGACTACATGATATGTATTGACTTTCACATGAGATTGCATGACATATTGAGTTGCATATGTCATATCATGCATAGAATATTCATGGGCATATCATATTGGTCTATCCATTTCTTTGATATCCTTGATGATGACTGAGTTGATTTACTCTGAGTGTCGGGGACGACGGGCACAGCGATGACAGGAAGTTTAGTAGCGACTGTAGTCACGCGTGTTGCTACCGGACCTAGACACGAGGGATGACAAGCACAACACATGATGATTCTCCTAGCGCAAAGTGTGTGTGTTGTCACCCTCTGCCCGAGCTTGATATGGACTGATGATACCTTCACTTGGACTCCGATTTTGGTATCTTGCGATTCGATTCCTTGTACCCATCAATACATCGCATTCATACATGGTATGCAATGCATGATACTTTGTCATTTGACATGATTTATTTATTTCTCGTACTGGGGTACTGACCCCCTTTGTGGGGGCTGTCATGTCTTTTGTTGTTCGGGCATGACAGGATTTACAGGAGGACATGGTGTTGATGCTTACGGTGACGCATCGAGGGATAACCGAGCTATATGATGAGCAAGCTCAATTTATACATGGTTTTTCATTCCCAGTAATATTACATCACTTTTTAAACAAAATAAATTTTCCGGGGTATGCCCCGTGTATGTTGTACTTGGGATATGATATTTTCTAGACTTTGTGGTGATGTTGAATAACGATTGCTTTATTATTTGCAAATGAAAGGCATAACAGGAAGTATATGTATATTTTGATATCAACATATATATATGTATCACTTAAAAGCGAATTTTTTTTAGGGCCATTTAATAAGACTCGTGAAATTATTCTTACGTTGTTTACGTATTAATCACTTGTGATAATTAAACATACGATTAGGACCGCGCCCTCACATTATGGTATCAGAGTGTAGTCTGGGATACGCTCAAGATAGATTTAGGACACTGAGTTTAGCCACGAATAAAATGTTTGTGCATGTGAGTGACTACATGTCCTTATATGATTTTACCTGATAAATGTATATGTTTGAATTTCATTATGCGATGAATCTGCATGTATTGAATTATAGGCGAGATTCCTATAAACCTTGTATTCTATTCGTATTAGGCATAAATTATGATATCTTGAAATGGCACCTGGAGCTAGAGGTCGTAAGGGCAAGGGTGTGATGCATGAATCTGCATCTAGTACACTTCAACATGATGATGTCGAGAATTTAGCTCAATAGGTTCAAGAGTTGGATACGGAGTCGGTAGTAGCCCGTTTCCAGAATATGTGTCCACCGAGATTCAATGGAATTGACTCTGGAGAAAAAGCTGAATCGTGGATCCGAGAGATGTAGTATTTATTTGACCTTGTCAATTACGCACCATCCATACTGTAAGGACCTTAGTTCCTTAAGTGCGGATTAAAGGAGTAATAGAGCTAACATACATCTAGAGTATAAAGTTCGTGTTGATGCCTTGAGCTGTTAAGATTACAGTGCCAAAATAAAATTTCCAAAATTAATTACATTCCCAACCAATTGAATGTTAATCCTATAGCTTTACACTACTCCTAGAGTAGAGACTATACAAAAGAATTATGCCTGCTATACCAAAAGCACTCCTCACAAGCTCACCGCATCAACCCGCCTTAGCACATCCGCCCAAAAGTACCTACAGGAACAACCCCAAAACCATGAGCATGCAACAAACCATATTCACAATAATATGATTGTAATTTATAAATGCATAAATTGTAAATACGAATCACTTCCTGTATTTAATACATTTAATGCTCTCTTTTGTTGTCCTTGTACCACAATCATAATCTATAGATTATAATACCAATAATGTATGTCATGACATGCATCAATTCCATGTATACCAATGGCCATTTCCAGTCTTATTATATCAGTGGCATAATACCCTCGCGTTTACATGACAGCGGCATTAATACCCCTCGCTTCGACATATTAGCGGCATAATATCCCTCGCAATAGTAATATGAAAGCGGAATTATCCTTCGCTTCGACATATTTGCGGCAAATATTATTCATCGCTATTATATGACAGCGGCAAGTATTCTCTCATCGCTTCGACATGAATGCGGCAAGTATTCTTCATCACTGGAATATAATCTCGACTCACAATCACATGCACCAATGCATCCAATATACACATGCAACCATAATGCATATTCAATCCATGTATGCAACCATGATGCATAACCAAGACCATGCATGCAACCATAATGCATAATTAATTCCATGTGTGCAACCATAATGCATAACCAATTCAATGCGTAAAAATACGTTTTACCGTCCGATGCCCGTACGTCTCACTACGTACCTTTGTTCCAAAATGGAGATGTCGATGGACTTTATCTCCTTGGATGTGTTGCCACCTGGGATGGTTCTACACATTCACACAAACCAATATTAGGAGCCAATAATAGTCCAATACCAAAAATCCCACAAAAATAACCAAAATCACACTTTTTGGTGACTCGCGATCGATCGCCACAAGGCCCCAATCGATCGCGAGATCACACTGCCCGAAACCAAAAATTTCTGCTCTCGTCGATCGATCGCCACATTTGGCACGATCGATCGCCAGCCCCGCCGATCGATCGCCCAAATATGGCGATCGATCGCCAAGCACCCCTGGAGCGCACTGCCTGCGTGCGATCGATCGCCAGAAACGGGCGATCGATCGCCGCCCCCTGTAACCCAATTTTCACCATTTTTATGCCATTTTTCTTCCCCAATCCACACCAACACATATACCATCAAACCAACAACATATAAACACCATAAACCTTCAATATACACCTCAAAACAACCAAAAATCTAACACCCAACCAAAAACACCACCAACCCAAAACAAACCCATTTCAAACTCAAAATACCATTTCAAAACCAAACCAAACTCAATAAAAACATCAAGGAGGGATCCATACCTCTTATGGACTCTAAATCCCACCAAGAATCTCACAAATGGAGCTTTTGCAAAGATTTGCCTTCCCACTTTTTGCCAAACTCGAAAATGGGGTTTGGGGTTAGGGTTGGGAGAGTAATTGGTGATAGGATAAGAGTGATGGGAGTGAGGCGGTAGTGGGGTGTAAGGGGTTTTAATTAAACATATACCCCAAAATAATAGCATGATGTATAAAATATCACAACATGATATTTTAAAAGCATTTTCCCAAAATGCACCAAAACCTCAATTAAATACATGCTTTACCAAAAAATTATTGACCATCACCATTAAACCATGTTAACACCCAATTTCCCAACATGCATAACATGCACCCTGGAATGCATTACCAAGTCACGCCCGCCATGTGACTAAGCATCTCGCCATTATAATTAACTCCAACACTAAATTAATTAATCACCATAATAATCACATTAACATAATTAATGGCCAAAATGCATATAATTATTTCGGGGATATCACAATACTCCCCTACTTTTAAGATTTCGCCATCAAAATCGCATGCACTTACCCAAAACGAAACTAAACATAAATCACATACCAGAAAATAGTTTCGGGTAGTGCTGCACCATATGCTGCTCCATCTCCCACGTGGCCTCCTCGACACCCCTGCGATCCCACTGAACCTTGACCATTGGTATGACTTTGTTCCGAAGTCTGCGATCAGCTCTATCCAGAATCCTGACAGGCTGTTCCACATAAGATACATCGGACTCAAACTGAACCTCAGATGGCTGCAAGACATGTGACGGATCCGGCTCATACTTCCGTAACATAGACACATGGAACACATCATGTATACCGGCCAAAGATGGTGGCAAGGCCAGTCGGTAAACTAAGGTGCCAATGCGTGCAAGATCTCGTACGGCCCAACATATCTCGGAGACAGTTTCCCACGCATTCCAAATCGTACAACACCTCTGAAAGGTGAGATCTTCAAAAAGACCTTATCCCCCAACTAGAATTCTAATGGTCGCCGCCTTTTATTAGCATAAGTTGCCTGTCTGTCCTGGGCTGCTTTCATTTTCTGCCTTATCACCTTAACCTTCTCTCCCATTTCCCGAACTAATTCTTGTCCGCCGACCGATTTGCGGTACAAGTCGTCCCAACATAAGGGTGATCTACATCGCCTGCCATAAAGGGCCTCAAAAGGAGCCATCTGAATGCTTGCTTGGTAGCTATTGTTAAATGAGAACTCTGCCAAGGCCACTGAATCCTGCCATGAAGTATCAAACTCCAATACACATGCCCTCAACATGTCCTCGAGCGTTTGGATAGTACGCTCGGTCTGGCCACCCGTTTGAGGATGATATGCAGTGCTCAACCTTACCTCAGTTCCCAAGGCTGACTGAAGACCCTCCCAAAAATTTGATGTGAATCACGGATCTCGACCCGACACTATAGAAATAGGGATCCCGTGCAATCTTATCACATCTCGAACATATAACCGAGACATCCTCAAATAGGTGAAGGTCACACTATAGGGAATGAAGTGAGCCACTTTGGTCAATCTGTCTACAATCACCCAAACGGCATCAAAACCCGAAGCAGTCCTCAGCAAGTGGGTCACAAAGTCCATGGATATGTGTTCCCACTTCCATTTTGGTATCTCTAAACTCTTCAACACACCACCAGGTCTCTGCCTCTCTGCCTTAACCTGCTGGTAGATCAAGCACCTCTTAGCGAAAGCGACGACATCACGCTTCATTCTTTTCCACCAAAACTGATCACATAGATCCTTATACATTTTCTTCCCGCCTGGGTGGATACTAAGCCTGCTACTATGAGCTCGCTCCAAGATCCCTCTACGCAACTCCGGTGTACTCGGAACTACCCAACGGCTACCCAACCTCAAGGATCCGTCCTCGGCCACTCTGAACTTTGATGGGTGTCCTTGAAGTACCAATGATGATCATCTCTGAATCTCACCATCTGTCTTCTGGGCCTTCCTTATATTCTCATAAATGTCCGGCTCTGCCAATAAGGCCGATACCAGTACCGGTGATGTATCCACATCAAAATCATAGCCCAGATGGCAGTAAGAAGTCATCATAGCCGATAAATACATGGCGTCCTCAGCAGTACTCTTCACCTTCTGAATCAAGGCGTCTGCTGTCAAGTTTGCTTTTCCCGGATGGTACTCTATCTCACAATCATAGTCCTTGAGTAAATCCATCCATCTCCTCTGTCGCATATTCAACTCCGCCTGAGTAAACAAGTATTTCAGGCTCTTATGATCTGTATAAATGGTAAACGACGTACCATACAAGTAATGCCTCCAAATCTTCAGGGCAAAGATAATAGCCGCCAACTCCAAGTCATGGACTGGATATCTAGCCTCATGCGGCTTCAACTGCCTCGATGCATAAGCTACCACATGCTTATCTTGCATCAGCACACAACCCAAGCCCTGCAATGATGCATCAGTGTACAGAACAAACCTCTTGTTCTCCGTGGGAATCACCAACACAGGCGTCGTCGTCAATCGATGCTTCAATTCTTGGAAGCTTTGCTCAGAAGCCTCAGACCAATAGAATGGTATTCCCTTTTGAGTCAACTGAGTCAATGGCTTAGCAATTTTATAAAATCCCTCGACGAAGCGTCGGTAATATCCTGCAAAACCAAGAAAGCTTCGTATCTCAGGCACAGAAGTGGGTGCATCCCACTCCATCACAACCTCAATCTTCCTGGGATCCATCGATATCCCACTGCTAGATATAACATGCCCCAGAAACACTACACTGCTCAACCAGAACTCACACTTGCTGAGCTTGGCAAACAACTGATGCTCTCTGAGGGTCTGGAGCACTATCCTCAAGTGTTTCACGTGCTCTTCCTCACTCCGAGAGTAGATGAGTATGTCGTCAATAAACACTATGATGAACTGGTCAAGATATGGTTGGAACACCCTGTTCATCAAGCTCATAAAGACAGCCGGGGCGTTCGTCACGCCGAACGGCATAAATAGGAACTCGTAGTGCCCATACCGAGTCCGAAAGGCTGTCTTCTGCACATCCCCCTCCCTGACCCTTATCTGATGGTAACCTGATGTGATACCCGAGAATTATTAATGTTAATCTTGGTGTGGTAATAATCCTTAATGGATTTTAATTGTGGCAATTGTGTATTAATTGTGGTTTTGGGACTCCCGGGGATTTTAAATCCTGTTTTAGGAGTCGTTGGATCCAAGGGATGAGATTGCATTCTCATCGTGGTGATAACCTTGGAATTTGGTCTTTGGTGGGATTTGGGGTCCGGAGTACTTGTACTGGGGCTGGTAATGGGAATTGAGGTTGGAGAGATGATTTTTGAAAACATCTGATATTTAATGAATCATGATGTATTTGTGGAAGGGTTGGTATTTTTGAGTTTTGGTACTATATACCAAGTGGATTCGGTATTCCGTCATTTGGCACGGAACCCTTCCATCTCTTCTCTCTCTCTACGCCTAACCCTTCCTCCCCCATTCCCCCTCTTCTCCCTTGATGGGAAAAATCGATGGTAGCTTGGCTCGGAAGCCGGATTTCTCGGAGATAATAAGTTATTGATCTTCCACTCGTTCTTATCTTCGATTTGATAGTAGTATGGGGGGTTTTGGTTGTGTATTTTGTTTGGTTTGGAAATTGGGGGATTTTGATAAAAAATTCAAAGTTGAGTTTTTAGTATTTTTATTGGCTTTAAATGGAGTATTGGTGGTGATATAAGTGTATGGGGTGTTGGTTTTGAGTTTGGGTGTGAAAAACCCCATTAAAGCTCGAGTTTTTCGAAATATTGCAGGTACCGATCGATCGCGGATGGGCCCCGATCGATCGCGACATAAATCTGGAAAATGGGTGACGATGAACAGTACCCGCGATCGATCGCGAGATATCACCGATCGATTGCGAGGAACCAGAAACTTTTGGCGATCGATTGGCATATGCGGCGATCGATCGCGGATGTTTTATGTTTCGGACAGTGGGTTATGGCGATCGATCGCGCCTGATGGGCGATCGATCGCGGCCCTGTTTGACTTGGTTTTTGTTGAATTTTTGAAAATGTCGGGATTTTGGAATCGTGGTTTAAAGGGCCCGTTTCCGGGGCAATGTCTACATTCCAATGGGAATTCTATACTTTTAAAATGGGTTGGTTGGAGCCAAAATTTAATTAAACGGAATTCTCGGTTGAGTTTTTGGCTATCTCTTAAACATATAAAATGGAATATTTTGGGTATTATGCATGCTTAGCCGGGGGCTTTTATTATGGTAAATCGTCATGGATTGACGATAAGTTTTGGAGGTTGTAAACTTGTTTGGGCACGTGTTTGCATGCTTATATTTGATTGGGAGTTATTTGCGTGTTAGCACTTAACTCATCGGGTCGTGGGATTCAGGCAAGGTTGGACTCGAACTATGGAATCATAAGGTACGTATGACGTACGAGCATATCTTTAATATATTATTGCAATTGTGGTGCATGATATAATATAATTGTGTTGAATGGAAGGATAACGGAAATGGAATACAGTTACATAAAATTGGTCGATAATATGAATTGTACGGTGCCGCTATGGAGCGAGCGATATTTTGGATGTTGTCGCCATGGAGCGAACATCAGTTATGAATGCCGCTGCTATTGAGCAAGCGAGGAAATGGAACCATTGGTTAGATATCTAGAATATCTGTAATGACTGGATAATGAAATAGTGTTATCGATATTGGAATTTGGAAAGGATTAGTTAATCAATGTAATGATTAACTGCTATTAGGGATTTGATGATTTTGGTTATTTTGAGAACAGGGATTGTACAGGGGATTCCCGGATGAGGATGATGCCACCCAGGGAGTATCTTTTATATTTCATGGCATTTACATTTTTGTAAATTATGAATTATGTTATGGTAATATTGGTTTGGTGATATTGGTATGCTCACCCCGTGTGGGGGCTGTCTCTATTGGGACAGGTGAACAGGGTCGTGGTTGGATTTGGAGTTGAACTCGAGCTGTGGATTGGAGGCACTTCCAGGATCGAGGTACCAGAGCTGGGAGTATGGTATTTTATACATTACGTACACGTACGTTTATTTGGTGCTCGCTTGTGAGCAGTGTATATGTGTACATGGGTTGTATAAAAGGCAAATGTCTTTCTCTTTTCATTTATTTGTGGTATGCAATTAATTGTGAATTGCTAGATGAATTGAGAATGTAATTAGTGTATTTCAAGGGTACATGATATGTTAAATGGTTTAGTTGGGAAAACTGGAAATGACATGGAATGAAATAAACGGAGAAATTTTATTACTGGTATATAATGCTAAGTTAGCATATGGTCATTTCCCAACATAGATGGTTACATGTACATGATTATGTGACTAATGCACTAATTACGGGTTAAGGGCACGGGGGTCCTTACACCTGATCTCAAGTCAATCTTGTTGTACAGCTTAGTACCCTGCAACTGATCAAATAAATCGTCAATCCTTGGGAGAGGATACTTATTCTTCACCGTGGCCTTATTCAGTTGCCGGTAATCAATGCACAAAAGCATCGAACCATCCTTCTTCTTTACAAAAAGAACCGGTGCTCCCCAAGGCGATACATTAGGGCGTATATATCCTTTGTCAAGGAGTTCCTGTAACTTCTCATTTAATTCCCTTAACTCCGCCGGTGCCATTCTGTAAGGGGCACGTGAAATAGCCGACGTCCCCGGTAATAACTCAATCCCAAATTCGACCTCTCTAGTCGGTGGGAATCCTGGAATTTCCTCCGGAACACATCAGCAAACTCTGCTACCACCGGTACATCCTCAACCCTCAACTCTTTATTCTTTTTCATCGTGTCCACGTCATAGATAAGATAGCCCCTGTATCCACGTTCCAATAATTGGGACATCTTGATCGCTGATGTCAATGGAATCTTCGCACGAGAACCGTTCCCATAGAAAGTCCATTGAATCCCCATATCGGATCTGAACCGAACTGTCCTCTGCCGACAATCCACTACTGCCTGATATCTGTTTAGTATGTCGATGCCCACAATGCAATCGAAGTCTGACATACCCAACACAATCAAATCTGTCTTCAACTCATTGCCCTCAAAATAAATGAGGCAGTCCGTAAGAAACTGATCAGCAACAACATTTCTTCCGGTGGGTTTCGAGACCAAAAGAGACATGGGTAACGGAGACGTGCACATATGATGTCTCTCCACAAAGTCCGCAGACACAAAGGAGTGCGAAGCACCTGTGTCTATCAAAATAAAGGCGGAATATGTAAATAAAAGGCACGTACCAGCTATCACCTCCTCTGGAGCTGCATCGGCCTGCTCCCTAGTCAGTGCATAAACCTGTCCCTGAGGTGGCCCCATCACCTGTCCTCCCATCTGGCAAGGCACCGTCGGTTGCCTCTGCTGCACTGTCCCGCTAGAAAACCTTCCTCTACCTTTCCTGAGGTCCATCTGTCCTTCACGGTTGGGACAACGCCGAGCAATGTGGCCCGGCTTGCCACATCTATAGCACGCAGAACAATCATGCATCAAATGCGGCCCACCGTAGAAGTGACACTTAACTTCTCCAACTCTACTTGCTTGAGTTGGTCCTCCAAAGGTGGATGCACCACCCTCCGATCTCCTTGCTTCCGGCTATCCGGCCGCTTCCCACTAAACCGGGAAGAAAATGAAGTCCCACGTGACTTAAAAGATCCTCCCCGAGGCTTCAGATTATCAGAATAAGATCTTTGCGATGGAACTTGTGGGGGTACGGCATCAGGATAAGCAACCACTCCTATCTCTGCTAGTTCTGCTCTAGTAAGAGCATCATCAAAGACGTTGGGTTGTTGGTAATAACCCGGTCAAACGGTTCCGGTCGCAATCCCTTCAAAAAGTGCCTCATTTTAGCATGCCCATTTGTTGCGATATGGGGAACATACATCAATAGTGAAGAATAATGCATGGCATAGTTTGATACAGTCATGCCCCCTTGCTTCAGGTTAGTGAACTAATCCTCCTTCATATGTCTCGCAGCAGCAGAAAAATACCGGTTCAAAAACCGGGTCCTGAAGAGAGTCCAATCGATCAACATCCCCAGAGCCCTCAATTCCATCACTGTCATCTTCCACCACATTGAAGACTTTTTTGCTAAATGGAACTCTGCAAGCCTCAACCATGCTGACCTAGCACAAGGCGCAGACACAAATATCTGTTCCAATCCCTCTAGCCACTCCTCGGCTTCTTCCCCTGTCTCTGTCCCCTCAAATCTGGGTGGATGGAAGGTCAGAAATTGAGTCAGGCTAAGCTCCCTAGGCAATAACAACTGAGCTACCGGTTCCACGCCCACAGCCGGTGGAGGTAAAGGATTTGTCTGACCAATGCTTGCATTCACACTTCCTACATCGCCTACCTCCTCATTGAGGTTCCCCAAGTTTATGGCCGCCATGCTGTAACACAAGGGTTAACAACAATTCCAAAACAATACAAATGCTACACCGTTAGATAATCAGGAATGATAATAAGCATGTTAGTATAACAATTATATACATCAATATGCACTACATGCATAAACATGCCCAAATATAAACACCTAGCCAACCATGCTAAGGCTACCCTTCACTCGTTCCCGGGTTCTCTAACCACTGCTCTAATACCACTAATGTAAGGACCCTAGTTCCTTAAGTGTTGATTAAAGGCGTAATAGAGCTAACATACATCTATAGAGTATAAAGTTCATGTTGATGCCTTGAGCTGTTAAGATTACAGTGCCAAAATAAAATTTCCAAAAGGGATTAATTACATTCTCAACCAATTGAATGTTAATTCTATAGCTTTACACTACTCCTAGAGTAGAGACTATACAAAAGAATTATGCCTGCTACACCAAAAGCACTCCTCACAAGCTCACCGCATCAACCCGCCTTAGCCCGTCTGCCCAAAAGTACCTACAGGAACAACCCCAAAACGATGAGCATGCAACAAACCATATTCACAATAATATGATTGTAATTTATAAATGCATAAATCGTAAATACGAATCACTGCCTGTATTTAATACATTTAATGCTCCCTTTTGTTGTCCCTGTAC
Organism: Haberlea rhodopensis; assembly: GCA_907163345.1. Classification (NCBI taxonomy): domain Eukaryota; kingdom Viridiplantae; phylum Streptophyta; class Magnoliopsida; order Lamiales; family Gesneriaceae; genus Haberlea; species Haberlea rhodopensis. The sequence goes on from CAJQUN010000950.1 coordinate 123,325, forward strand.
CACAATCATAATCAATAGATTATAATACCAATAATGTATGTCATGACATACATCCATTACATGTATACCAATGGCCATTTCCAGTCTTATTATATCAGTGGCATAATACCCCTCGCGTTTACATGACAGCGGCATTAATACCACTCACTTCGACATATTAGCGGCATAATATCCCTCACAATAGTAATATGAAAGCGGAATTATCCTTCGCTTCGACATATTTGTGGCAAATAATCTTCATCGCTATAATATGACAACGGCAAGCATTCTATCATCGCTTCGACATGAAGGCGGCAAGTATTCTTCATCACTGGAATATAATCTCGACTCACAATCACATGCACCAATGCATCCAATATACACATGCAACCATAATGTATATTCAACCCATGTATGCAACCATGATGCATAACCAAGACCATGTTTGCAACCATAATGCATAATTAATTCCATGTGTGCAACCATAATGCATAACCAATTCAATGCATAAAAATACGTTTTAGCGTTCGATGCCCGTACGTCTCACTTAAAATCATCAAAGGATGACCACGACTCATGGGATGTGCATCCAATAATCATAATATGCATCTATCATCAATATGCATAAATTACCATGTATATGCATCCACAATGCAATACCTCATATGGCATAAATCAACATGTATATGCATCCACAATGCAATACCACATATATACTCGCATCCACAATGCATAAACAATGAGTATATAAAATACATGTTACCGTTGGGTGCCCGTACGTCCACTACGTACCTTTCCAAAAGTGGAATATGGTAGGACTTCAATTCCTCAGCTGTGTTGCCACCTGGGTTGGTTCTACATATTCACAAACACCAATATTAGAACCCAATAATAGTCCAATACCAAAAATCCCACAAAATAACCAAAAACACCCTTTTTGGTGTCTCGCGATCGATCGCCATCAAGCCCCGATCGATCGCGAGAACACACTGCCTCGCCCAACAATTTTCAACAATCCGCGATCGATCGCGGAGCTAGCGCCGATCGATCGCAGCCTCGCCGATCGATCGCGCTCATCTCGCGATCGATCGCTGAAGCCCTCTGCCTCAGCACTGCTGCTCGCGATCGATCGCGAGAAAAACGCCGATCGATCGCCGAGCTATGGGCATGCGGGGTTTGGGCACTATTCACCCATCTTCAACCCCAACTCAAACATACCCAAATACTCCAACATTAACCAAACCCAACAACTCAAAACCAACAATAAACATCAACATAAACTCAAATAAACAACATCCAACCAAAACACTACCAAAATCACAACACCCAACACAAACCCATTTTAAAACCCTTCAAACCAACCCAAACTTAAACAAAACCTTACAAAATTAACAATGAGGTACCCATACCTCTTGGGGATCTCAAATCACCCAACAATCTCCTCAAAACAAGATTTTGCAAGAACTTCTCTTCACCTTTGGCCTCAAAAACGAAAATGTGAAGAGGAGAAGGGTTTGGGTGTTGGAAATGATTTGGTAAAGTAAAAGTGTTGGATGGGGTGGGGTTGGGTATAAAAATGAGTTATTAAATCAAATGCATACCAAAATAATCCCATGGTGTATAAAACACCCCAACATGATATTTTTCAAAGCATTTACTCAAAATGCACCATAATATCAATTAACACATGATCTCTAATAAATTGCTAACCAAGGCAAATAATCATGCTTCCAATAATATTTACCCAACATGCACCACATGCACCCTAAAATGCAATCCCGGGTCACCCCTATCCATATGACCATGCATTTTCCATAAGGTAAATAAATCCCAAAACATAATCAATTACCACATAAGTAATCATGTAACACAATTAAAGCCAAATAGCAATTAACCATTTCGGGGATGTCACAATACTCCCCTACTTATAAGATTTCTTCCTCGAAATCACATGCACTTACCCCAACAGAAACTAAACATTAACTCATACCAGAGAATAGTTCCGGGTAGTGCTGCACCATATGCTGCTCCGTCTCCCACGTAGCCTCCTCGACACCCCTGCGATCCCACTGAACTTTGATCATCGGTATCACTTTGTTCCGAAGTCTACGGTCTGCTCTGTCCAGAATTCTAACAGGCCGTTCCACATAAGATACATCTGACTCTAACTGAACTTCGGAAGGCTGTAACACGTGAGACGGATCCGGCTCGTACTTTCGCAGCATCGATACATGAAACACATCATGTATCCCAGATAAAGAAGGCGGCAAAGCCAGTCGGTAAGCCAATGTGCCAATGCGCTGCAAAATCTCGTACGGTCCCACAAACCTCGGAGACAGTTTCCCGCGCATCCCAAACCGCACAACGCCTCTGAAAGGCGAGATCTTCAAAAAGACCTTATCTCCCAACTGAAACTCTAACGGTCTCCGCCGTTTATTCGCATAAGCTGCCTGTCTGTCTTGGGCCGCTTTCATTTTCTGCCTTATAGTCTTTATCTTCTCTTCCATTTCCCGGATCAACTCAGGCCCTCCGACTGATCTACTGTCCAAATCATCCCAACACAAGGGCGATCTACATCTTCTGCCATAAAGAGCTTCAAACGGAGCCATCTGAATACTTGCCTGGTAGCTATTGTTATACGAAAACTCTACCAAAGGCACTGAATCCTGCCAAGAGGCATCGAACTCCAAAACACAAGCTCTTAACATGTCCTCGAGCGTCTGGATCGTGCGCTCGGTCTGGCCATCCGTCTGAGGATGATAAGCAGTACTCAATCTGACCTCAGTTCCCAAAGCTGACTGAAGGCCTTCCCAAAAATGAGATGTGAATCGCGGATCTCGATCTGACACTATGGAAACGGGGATCCCATGCAATCTCACCACATCTCTAATATATAACTGCGCCATCCTCAAGAATGTGAACGTCATGCTATAGGGGATAAAATGAGCTACCTTGGTCAATCTGTCCACAATCACCCAAATAGCATCGAAGCCTGAAGCACTCCTCGGCAAATGAGTCACGAAGTCCATGGAAATGTGCTCCCACTTCCACTTCGGTATCTCCAAGCTCCTCAATTCGCCGCCAGGTCTCTGCCTCTCTGCCTTAACCTGCTGGCAGATCAGACACCTCTTCACTAAAGCGACGACATCAGACTTCATTCTCTTCCACCAAAACTGACCACGCAGATCTCTGTACATCTTCTTCCCGCCTGGGTGGATGCTAAGTCTGCTACTGCGAGCTCGTTCCAAGATCCCCTTACGCAACTCCGGCGTACTCGGAACTACCCAGCGGTTACCCAATCTCAAAGATCCGTCGTCGGCCACTCTGAACTTCGTCGGCTGACCAAGATGCACTATAGACAACCATCTCTGAACCTCAGCATCTGATCTCTGAGCTCTCCTGATGTTCTCATAAATATCTGGCTCAGCTAATAAGGTAGAGACATACACTGGTGATGCATCTATATCAAAATCATAGCCGAGATGGCAATAGGAGGTCATCATAGCCGACAAATGGATGACGTCCTCAGCAGAACTCCTCACTTTCTGGCTCAAGGCGTCTGCTGTCAAATTGGCTTTCCCCGGATGGTACTCTATCTCGCAATCATAGTCCTTGAGTAGGTCCATCCATCTCCTCTGCCTCATGTTCAGCTCTGCCTGAGTGAATAAAAACTTGAGGCTCTTGTGGTCCGTATAGATGGTAAACGACGTACCATACAAATAATGCCTCCAGATCTTCAGGGCGAAGATGATAGCCGCCAATTCCAAGTCATGAACTGGATATCTGGTCTCATGCGGCTTCAACTGCCTCGATGCATAAGCTACCACATGCTTATCTTGCATCAGAACACACCCAAGGCCCTGAAGCGATGCATCAGTATACAACACAAATCTGGAGTTCTCCGTAGGAATCACTAATACTGGCGCCGTCGTCAACCGGTGCTTCAACTCCTGGAAGCTCTCCTCACAAGCTTCTGACCAAAAGAAAGGCACACCCTTCTGAGTCAACTGAGTCAGCGGCTTGGCAATCTTCGAAAAGCCCGCGACGAAGCGCCGATAATACCCGGCCAAACCAAGGAAACTCCGGATCTCAGGTACAGAAGTGGGGGCAGCCCACTCCATCACAGCCTCAATCTTCTTCGGGTCCACTGATATCCCGCTGCTCGAAATGACATGCCCCAGAAACACTACACTGCTCAGCCAAAACTCGCATTTACTGAGCTTAGCATACAACTGATGCTCTCTGAGAATCTGAAGCACTGTCCTCAAGTGTTTCACATGATCTTCCTCACTCCGGGAGTAGATAAGAATGTCGTCAATAAACACGATGACGAACTGATCAAGATACGGCTGAAACACTCTGTTCATCAGACTCATAAAGACGGCCGGGGCGTTCGTCACACCGAACGGCATTACTAAGAACTCATAATGCCCGTATCGAGTCCGGAACGCTGTCTTCTGCACATCTTCCTCTCTGACCCGAATCTGATGATACCCCGGATCTCAAATCAATCTTGCTATACACCCTGGTACCTTGCAACTGATCAAACAAGTCATCGATCCTTGGAAGAGGATACTTATTCTTCACTGTAGCCTTGTTCAGCTGCCGGTAATCGATGCACAACCGCATCGAACCGTCCTTCTTCTTCACAAAGAGAACTGGTGCGCCCCATGGCGACACGCTCGGGCGTATATAACCCTTGTCAAGGAGATCCTGCAACTGCTCTTTCAACTCTCTCAACTCTGCCGGTGCCATCCTATAAGGTGCACGAGAGATAGCGGATGTCCCTGGCAACAACTCGATCCCAAATTCAACTTCCCTGGCCGGTGGAAATCCTGGGATCTCTTCTGGAAATACATCAGCAAATTCTGCCACAACTGGTACATCCTCAACTCTCAGTTCTTTACTCTTTCCAGACGTGTCCACGGCATAAATAAGATAGCCCGTGTGCCCACGTTCCAACAGCTGAGACATCTTGATCGCTGAAATCAATGGAATCTTCGCACGAGACCCGTTGCCAAAGAAAGTCCACTGACTGCCCAACTCAGGTCTGAACTTCACTGTTCTCTGCCGGCAATCTACCACTGCCTGATATTTGTTCAGAACATCAATACCCAAGATGCAGTCGAAGTCTGACATACCCAGCACAATCAAGTCTGATCTCAACTCGTTGCCCTCAAAATAAATGAGGCAGTCTGCCATAAACTGATCAGCAACAACATTTCTTCCAGTGGGTGTCGAGACCAATAGAGGCGTGGGCAAAGAAGACGTGCGCATATGGTGTCTTTCCACAAATCCCACAGACACAAAGGAATGGGAGGCACCTGTATCTATCAAAACAAAAGCAGGGTACGTAAATAAATGACACGTACCGGCAATCACCTCCTCTGGAGCTGCCTGAGCCTGCTCCCTGGTCAGTGCATATACTTGTCCCTGGGGTGGTCCCACTGTCTGACCTCCCGATGGACGAGGCCCAAACTGCTGCCTCTGCTGCACTGTCCTGTCCTCAAACCTTGGCCTGTTGCCCTGATACTCTGACTGGCCTCCCCTGGTGGGACAATACCGAGCAATGTGGCCCATCTTGCCACAGACATAACATGCAGGACACTTGTTTGAAGAATGTGGCCCTCCACAATTGTTGCACCTCGGCTCTCCCGGCCTATCCCCCTGTGAAGATCCTCGACTGGCGGACCAATTCCCCTTCTTGCCATCCTGTTTCTGGCCAAAGTATTTCTTTCCACCATACCGCGAAGATGAAGAGGCACCACGGGGTTTAAATGGCTCACCCCGAGGCCTCAAACTGTCACTAGTCTGCCTCTGTTGCGGTACCGGTGGTGGCATGGCATAAGCTCCCACTCCTAGCTCAGCAAGTTCCGCTCTTGTGAGAGCATCATCAAAAGAAGTTGGGTTATTGATGATAACCCGGTCATAGAGCTCCGGTCGCAGTCCTTTCATGAAATTTCTCATCTTGGCACGTCCATCAGAGACAATATGGGAGACATACCTAAGTAGTGATGAGTACTGTGTGGCATAGTCTGCCACTGTCATGTTCCCCTGCCTCAGACTTGTAAATTCATCCTCCTTTGTCTGTCTTGCTGCTGCGGAGAAGTATCGGTTCAAGAACCTAGTCCTGAAGAGAGTCCAGTCAATCACAGCACCCAGTGCTCTCATTTCCATTACTGTGCTCCTCCACCACATCAGAGGTTCTTGGCTAATTGAAACTCCGCTAGCCTCAGCCAAGCCGTCACAGCACAAGGAGCCGATACGAAGATCTGCTCAAGTCTTTCTAACCACTCTTCAGCCTCTTCTCCGGACTCTGTCCCCTCAAACCGGGGCGGATGATAAGACAGAAACTGCGTCAAGCTAATCTCACCCGGTAGCAATAACTGAACTACTGGTTCCATCCCTACAGCCGGTGGAGGTAGAGGATTAGCCTGTCCAATACTCGCATTCACACTCCCAACATCTCCGACTTCCTCATTAGCAGCCATGCTGTAACACAATGTTAACAACAATCCAAAGCAATATAGATCATGTCGTTAGATAACAGGAGTGAGAATAAGCACGTTAGTATAACAGGATATACAAAATATGCACCACATGCATAAACATGCTTCAAATGTAAGCACCTAGCCAAACATGCTAAGGCTACCCTTCACTTGTTCCCGGGTTCTCTAACCACTGCTCTGATACCACTAATGTAAGGACCCTAATCCTTAAGTGCGGAAATAAGGCATAATAGAGCTATCGTAATAATCAGAGTGAGAAATAACGTGTTGAGTTTATGAGCTTAAGCGTTACATGCCAAAAATGAGGACTACAAAAGAATGGATTAATTTCATTCCCCATCTAATGAATGTTGTCCACTAGTTTTACACTACTCCTAGAGTAGATACTAGGCAAAAATATAATCCTGTCCTTCAATTTCCAAAAGCATCCTCAAGCTCACTGTCTCAACCCGTCTAGCCCTTCTATCATGCCACACGTGTACCTACAAGGACAACCCCCAAACATGAGCAATAATAATCATTCATATTCAACACAATATGAAGATAAAGCGTAAATGCATAATCAATATAAAACACTTCCTGTTTTCCCATGCATTTCAAACGCTTCCCGTTTGGTTGTCCCTGTACCATAACTCATGAGTATAATCAACAGATTATTTTTAATGGCCAAAACATGTCATTACATCATATACCATCTCAACTGTACCACATATTGGTCACCACTCCCTAGTCTGTCCATCACAGTGTATTTTAATGCCCCTCGCTTATTTTCATATGGGCGGCATAGGATAACCTCGCTACAATGGACATGCGGCGCTCCCACCCCTCGCTTCACAGAGAGCGGCAAATACCCTTTCCTCGCCCCATATGACAACCACGCTCAAATGTGACATGCGGCGCTCCCACCCCTCGCTTCACATTTAGCGGAACCAATACAAAAAGCGGCAAGCATTAAAATCATCAAAGGATGACCACGACTCATGGGATGTGCATCCAATAATCATAATATGCATCTATCATCAATATGCATAAATTACCATGTATATGCATCCACAATGTAATACCTCATATGGCATAAATCAACATGTATATGCATCCACAATGCAATACCACATATATACTCGCATCCACAATGCATAAACAATGAGTATATAAAATACATGTTACCGTTGGGTGCCCGTACGTCCACTACGTACCTTTCCAAAAGTGGAATATGGTAGGACTTCAATTCCTCAGCTGTGTTGCCACCTGGGTTGGTTCTACATATTCACAAACACCAATATTAGAACCCAATAATAGTCCAATACCAAAAATCCCACAAAATAACCAAAAACAACCCTTTTTGGTGTCTCGCGATCGATCGCCATCAAGCCCCGATCGATCGCGAGAACACACTGCCTCGCCCAACAATTTTCAACAATCCGCGATCGACCGCGGAGCTAGCGCCGATCGATCGCAGCCTCGCCGATCGATCGCGCTCATCTCGCGATCGATCGCTGAAGCCCTCTGCCTCAGCACTGCTGCTTCGCGATCGATCGCGAGAAAAACGCCGATCGATCGCCGAGCTATGGGCATGCGGGGTTTTGGGCACTATTCACCCATCTTCAACCCCAACTCAAACATACCCAAATACTCCAACATTAACCAAACCCAACAACTCAAAACCAACAATAAACATCAACATAAACTCAAATAAACAACATCCAACCAAAACACTATCAAAATCACAACACCCAACACAAACCCATTTAAAACCCTTCAAACCAACCCAAACTTAAACAAAACCTTACAAAATTAACAATGAGGTACCCATACCTCTTGGGGATCTCAAATCACCCAACAATCTCCTCAAAACAAGATTTTGCAAGAACTTCTCTTCACCTTTGGCCTCAAAACGAAAATGTGAAGAGGAGAAGGGTTTGGGTGTTGGAAATGATTTGGTAAAGTAAACGTGTTGGATGGGGTGGGGTTGGGTATAAAAATGAGTTATTAAATCAAATGCATACCAAAATAATCCCATGGTGTATAAAACACCCCAACATGATATTTTTCAAAGCATTTACTCAAAATGCACCATAATATCAATTAACACATGATCTCTAATAAATTGCTAACCAAGGCAAATAATCATGCTTCCAATAATATTTACCCAACATGCACCACATGCACCCTAAAATGCAATCCCCGGGTCACCCCTATCCATATGACCATGCATTTCCATAAGGTAAATAAATCCCAAAACATAATCAATTACCACATAAGTAATCATGTAACACAATTAAAGCCAAATAGCAATTAACCATTTCGGGGATGTCAACACGCCTCAAAGAGTATGTAGTTAAGTTCTAGCATGTATTAGAGACTTCTTAAGACTATCACAAAGTTCACACAATCTTCACTAAGTTATGCACACTTCACAAGTCATGACAATAATGTGCTCAAATTATTCAACTTACTAAGTTAAAGTACACTTTGCTTTAGAGTTCAAAGTGTTTCAAAGTTAACAATTCACCTATGTTCAAAAGCATGCATGATATCAGTTAGGTTTCATCATGGGCTAGTGATTCTAAGCATGTGTTCATTACTAACTATGAGCTCAAAATTTTCAATTTTTTGATTTTTTTGTATTTTTGAAATAAGAAAAACAATAACACACACTAATCCCTCCCCCATACTTATTACATTGTCCCCAATGTAAGGCAAAAGACAAGAGAAAAGAAAAGTTCAACTATGAAAGCAATAAAAATAAAAGGGTAAAAGGGAAACTAACTCCCCTTGAGTTGCCTCCCAAGCAGCGCCTCTGTTTAACGTCGGTGGCCCGACGCCAGTCCTCTATCAAGGTGGGTGATGCGGTATCGCTCTGTCTTTCCTTAACCACCTTAATATCTTCTTCACTCCTCGGTATCTTCGGCTTGTTGCTCTTTGAGTGGTTCGTCCCCAGTCGTTGTTACCTCCTCCACCATTTGTTGCTTGCTTTGGTCGATCCGGAGGGTGCTTCTTTCCAATGGTACAATCCCTGCAAGTTAGAAAGGAGAGGGTCAGCAGTATCGTGAGTAGACAAAGCAGCAATAGTATGAACATATGCACAGGAGGGGGATCCATACCTCTCTTCTCGTCAAGGCCATCAGTAGCCTTCCCATTTCCCACAACTCATCATTATCAAAATCAGAATCATAATCATCATGTACATCAATAGCGTAACTAGAAAGCTCAAGAGGTTTAATGGGTTCATACATGTTGAATTTTTCAATTTCACCATTAGACTCCATGGTTATCAAACCGCTATTCATATTGATTACTGAGTTTGATGTTTCAAGAATGATCTTCCTAAAATAATTAGACTAGAATGATCACCATTTCTCATGTCTAAGACATAGAAATCGGCTGTGAAGACCAAGTTCTTTACATGCACAACTACGTCCTCTACTATCCCCTTGGGTTTGACCGTGGATTTATCCGCTAAGTGAATAACTGCGCTATTTCTTTTTAAAGGTCCCATTTTCAGTTGAGAGTACATTGAGTAAGGCATGACATTTATGGACGATCCTAAATCAAGAATAGCCTTCTCAATCCTTATAGACCTAATCTCACATGGGATGAAGAACATACCTGGATCCTTGCATTTAATGGGGATGCTTCTTTGGGTATCCGCCGAAACATTGTCATTGAGCTCGACCTTGGGCTGCCCTTTGTGTTCCTTGCTTTGATCCTCTTTCAACGGTTTTCATGAAATGGGAGTTGCTCTTTGCAAGCGTGGACTCATCTCGTAGAGCCCTTTGAGTCCGGCACATTTCCTATTGTCCTTCAATGCTTGGGGGAAAGGGGGTGGTTCTTTATATTCAGAAAGTTTGGGGTACTTACCTCGTGGTTCCTCCCCTTGCATTGGCTCGTCACCGTCTGTCTCTGTCTCCGTCATCTCATCTTTCTGGGGTGGTGTCAGTACCACCTCTTCTTTAGCTGCATCTTCATTCACATTCACTGTGATAGCACTCACATTTTCCCGGGGGTTCATCTCTGGTTGTGACGGCAGTCCATTTGAAATCCTTGCTTCGATCTTGCTGATTGAAGTTGCCAATTGTCCCATCTGCGTCGTCAAGATCTGGATGCTCGCCCTCGTCTCCTGTTGAAATTGTAAGCTATTTTCAGCAATAATTTTAATGCTATGTTCTAACCTGTCAGAAGGAGGGTGCACTGGCGGTGGTGGAGGCCTCTGGTATGGCGGTCTGTAAGGTGGAGGTTGGTTCATCTGTTGGTTACCATAGCCTTGGTTGGATGATCTCTCCACCCTTGATTGTAGTTGTTTGGTGGGATGGTCATAACTCCTTTGTGGGGGGCCAGGGAATCCTCCCGCCGCAATTCACGTTCTCCGTGGTTGTCTCTTGTAGTGAGGGGCATGCGTCTGTGGAATGGTTCGCAGCCAGACAGATTCCACACGGCTTTGTCTTTCCTACATTTCCACCTGCCATACCACGCACAAGAAAAGTGAGGTCTATCAGTTGTTGTTCTAAGTTTGATACGTTTACCCTCTTTTCTTTGCGGTTGTCCATGGCGCACAGATCCGAATTGGTTGGGAGTTGGCCGCCATGTTAGCTATCAACCTTCTAGCTTCCTCCGCTGTTCCTGTTTATCTATAAATGCTCCTCCGCTTGCCGCATCCACTAAGTTCCTGTCAGAAGGAAAGTAAACCTTCATAAAGTATTGGATGAGAAGGTGTTCACTTATCTGGTGTTGTGGACAACTTGCGCACAACTTCTTGAATCTCTCCCAGTACTCGTGTAGTGATTCCTCGTAGAGCTGCTTCACACCATATATCTCTTTCCTCAAGTTCGTTGCCCTTGAAGCTGGGAATTACTTTTCTAGGAATACTCTTTGTAAGTCAGTCCACGTCGTGATCGATCCGGCTGGTAAGTAGAAGAGCCAGTCTTTTGCAGCGTCCTTTAGAGAAAACGGGAACGCTCTTAGCTTTATTTGATCCTCAGTGATTCGGTCGGCTTCATGGTAGTGCAAACCACGTGGAACTCCATCAAATGCTTATGCGGGTTTTCACCTGCAAGACCATGAAAAGCTGGCAATAAGTGAATTAAACCAGATTTAAGTTCGAAGTTTACGTTATTGGCCAGAGCAGGGAAACTGATGCAGAGCGGTTGTTTGATCCAAGTTAGGATTCGCCAACTTCCTCAAGCTTTGATTTGCAGCCATCATGGATCTCTCTTCTTCTTCAAGCAGCCTTGCTTCTCTCCTTCTCTGATGTAGCGTCCTCTCAATCTCAGGATCGTAGTGAAAGTTATCTTGGTGATTGAACGATCCACATGTACTCATTAACCAACCAAAGTAGTAATGCGGGATAAAAAAAATGGACACAAATAAATGTTGCCTTCTGATGTGACTAGAAATAGACACATCTATTACGCTTAATTGTCTACGATTTGGTATATTTTGATGGATAAATTGATACATATGCTACCTAATCGTATATTTGTGTAAATGTAGGGAAAAGTGAAGAAATCAAGCTAAAATGATGAAAGAAGCAATAAAGTTGAAGAAAAGAGGAAAAAAACCGGAATCAAAGACACATGTTGCTCCTTTTCCTCAATTTCTATGTATTCCAGCCAAGTTTTGGGAATGTGTCCATATAAAAGTTGTAGAACTTTGAGTTATCTTCGCGTGGACAGCTGACTCGTCGAATTCGGAGTTCGTATGTGAAAGTTATGGCCAAAATACAAAACGCCCCAGAAAAATGGAGGACAGGCGTAATTACGCCATTCACAGGCGTAATTACGCCAACGCTACGGCATTACAGGCGTAGCTACGCCATTCTGAGGCGTAATTACGCCAAAAACGCAGAAAGCCATTTTTGTGACACGTCACCAGGCGTATTTACGCCACTTTCAGGCGTAATTACGCCTATAGAATTTGGAAAATTAAAATTCTTGATTTCTTTCCTTTCCACATGGATTTTACCCTACTCCATCAGTCCTCCATACCTCATATACACGATTTTTACCTCATTTTAAGCATAATTTCATACTCTTAGAATATTTTAGGATTTTAGATTAATTTTCTTTCAAAGTTTTCTTCAAGAACGACGAAGAACGGAACCGGAATTGACAAGCCGGAATCGTGATTTATATTAGTAATTTCTTTTCCTTATTTATTTAATGTTTTCCATTGAATTTTTATTGCTTTTAGATTTAATTATGCTAGGCTAAAACCCTTCGATTCTTGGTTGAAGGGATACCTACTTTTGGATTTAAATCTTTTATGAAAATTCGGTTTGATTGTTGAATTAATCTTCGATTTCAATTGGTTCTCAGAATTCGAATTCCATGATTGTTGTGCTTGTGTATTAGACCGATCACCTAATATTCAATAACATAATCGATAGTTGCTAAGAAACAACTAAGATTAATAATTAACCGGCGTGTAGGTGTTATTGAATTCTTAGAGAGAAACGATTGAGTAATCAATTCTAACGGCTGTGTTTTTATTTTTGATTAGATTTTGTCGAACTCATTAGTTTTGAAAACTATCATTGATTTAATCATACGGCTGTAGTTGTAGTGGTGATAGAGATTTGGTAAGGGTTGATTGAATGCTGTTTTCCCTTTGACTACGAATAAGATGAGTAGGAATTGAATTTCCAAATCGATAGATAATTGAAAGAATTTGAATGTTTGATTTGATGACTAAAAGATAATTTTCCAAAAGTACGGTCCTGAAAACCAAGAATCGCTTTAATCCCATAAGTTTTAATCATTTTAGTTAGACTCGTTAATTAGTTTGATATTTGCTAAGTAGTAGTAATCCAGTCCAAATCCCCCATTGTTACTAGTTCTTTGATAATTGACACAAATAAATTTACCTTCCTGTGAGATCGATCCCTACTTCCACTACTACATATTTTTGTTATTAACTGAAGAAGGGTTAATTTGGGCGTACACGATAAACGCTACCAAATTTTGGCGCCGTTGCCGGGGAGGGCAACATTATTTGTTTGTCGATTTTTTTTTTTTTTTTATTTTTTTTATCCCGCATTACTACTTTGGTTGTTAATGAGTACAGGTGGATCGTTCAATCACGAAGATAACTTTCACTACGATCCTGAGATTGAGAGGACGCTACATCAGAGGAGAGGAGAGAAGCAAGG